>CAUYRH010079362.1:0-34859 GCA_963574655.1 Perodicticus potto
TGCGATAGCAAGTGATTGACTTAGCAAAAATGGGAATTTGCTCAGCTTCAGTCTTTATCTTCTTTACTGAGTAAAGTAGAGGGGATGGGTCTCAAGACAGGTGACAAAAGGTGAAGCATTTCATGGCCTCGCTTGACATTCCTTGCCAGCAAATGTGGAAAACTTTACAAGAATGCCTAATATACATTTTTCTCCTAATTTTTGGAATGTCATTTTTTCTCCTAGCTTTTAAGTGAGAAGTGAAATATCTTTTTTTTTCTAATGAAAATCCCACCTGTGATTGCAGGATAACACACTATCCAGTTTTTAGACTTTTCCCCCTGGTTTGATGTAAGTGTTTGTTCTGCCCTCCTTTATGCTTCCAGTTTCCAGGTACCTCCAACTGTGAGAACTTCTTTCTTTGATGATTTCTGCCTATGGTAAACTGACTTCCTCTTCATGTAATTCACTGCCAGCTTCCCCGTGATGTCCAGATTCCTAATCCTCTGGTGTCTCCCACTTGGATGTGCCCTGCTTTCATTCTGTCTCAGACACCCTCCCAGGAGCCACACCTTATGCTTGGTCACAGCTCAGATCTGCTCCACTTTCAGGATGGCACATCCTAAAGTCCCCTCCCTGGCCAGGTGTGGTGGCTCAGACCCATAATCCTGACACTCTGGGAGGCTGAGTCAGGATTGCTTGAGCTCAGGAGTTCGAGACCAGCCTGAGCAAGAGCAAGACGCTCTCTCTACTAAAAATAAAAAAACTAGGCTCGGCACCTGTGGCTCAGCGGGCTAAGGCACCAGCCACGTACACCTGAGCTAGCGGGTTCAAATCCAGCCCGGGCCCGCCAAACAACAATGACGGCTGCAACCAAAAAATGGCCGGCTTTATGGCAGGCGCCTATAGTCCCAGCTACTTGGGAGGTGGAGGCAAGAGACTCACTTGAGCCCAGGAATTGGAGGTTGCTGTGAGCTGTGATGCCATAGCACTCTATCCAGGGTGACAGCTTGAGGCTCTGTCTCAAAATAAATAAATAAATAAAAAATAAAAAAACTAGCTGAGCATTGTGGTGGGCACCTGTAGTCCCAGCTACTCAGGAGGCTGAGGCAAGAGGATTTTTTCAAGGCCAAATGTTTGAGGTTGCTGTGAGCCATGACACAACAGCCCTCTATCCAGGGCCATAGACTGAGACTCTGTTGCAAAGGAAAACTACACACACACACACACACACACACACACACACACACACACACACGAAGTCTGCTCCTGTCCTGCCTCCCTCCCTGACTCCTCCTGCTGGGTCTTTCTCTGTAGCAGGGCCCTTCCCAGACCCCCTACTCATGTAGTCATCTCGCCCTTGGTCTCGCTGCTGCTGCAGTGGTCGGAACTATGTGGTGCTGGCCATTATTCAGCTCAGCTCCACCCATCAGATTCCCTCCCTGAGATCTCTCCAGGCCTTCTTCCCTTTCCTTCTTGGTGTTCTCCAGGATACTGCAAGCTTCCCCTACCAGGTCTCCCTAGCTTCTAAGCTGCTCTGCTTGGGTCCATATTAGTTACCCTTCTGGGACGACCATCCTGCTTTCATAGCTCTGGGAGAGCTTGTCTGGCTCTTCCCCCTCCGGGCCCTTCTGCTTTCCCCTCCAAGGCTTGCTCTGGCTCTTTCCTTTCCTTTGAAGTGCTCTTTCTCATCTCAAGTCCATCTCAGGTAACACCACCAGATTTCCCCCACTGCACTTGGCCCCTTCTCAGTGTTAGACGTCCATGTCAGCTGCAGTGGTTTATATACTTACCTTCACTGCGATGTGATCCAACATAAGGCTCGTGAACTTGGATTTAGAGAGAGATCTGGATTAAGTTCCCAATATATACCAGCTGTGTGTTCTTGGGCAAGTCACTCCATTCTACTACGACTGCGTTTCCTCCTCTGGGTAAAGGGGATGATACTACCTACCTCATGGGATTGCTATCAAGATTCAACAATGTAAAATGACTGCCATATAACAGCCATCAGTCAACATAATTTCTGCCTTTCTTTGTGTCCCTGAGCTGTATAGTATGTCCTAATCATTCTGTATCCCTCGAAATGCCACCAGTGTTTGGTCCATAGAGGCCATCAATAATATTTACTGAATTCACATATACATATCATGCAGCTATTTCTTCCACTTGCTGACACCCTCTGGAGCATTTTGCATTTTCAGTCCATTTACTACTTTATTTTGGTAAGTTTAAAGCAAAACATTCTTTACATAATGATCAGTTAACAGATCGCTCTAGTACCAAACATTCAGTCTTGTCTAGCAGCTATGTGTTCCCCGCTAGATCAAAGCTAAGAAGACTATTTTTGTGTGTGTGACAACCAGTCATAGAAATGGTATCTGAGAAGCTTCCCCTTTGACTTACTGACTCAGCATGATCCAACACGGCTGTGACCAATCATCCTCCCCTTTGAGCTGATATGAAGTGGGCGGGAAGTCCTGAGTCACATCCTTGTGTATGTGTGTGGTGGGGCAGGGGGCATGGGGAGTGGGGGTTGCTGTTACAAAACCTAATGATACTATACTATTCCTGGATAAATAAGTTCTTTTTGGAAAAGCAAAGCTTCAAGCTAGATCCGTTTGTTAAAGAGACCCTGATGTAGTAAAAAGATCACTGAATTCGGAGTAGTGCAGAGGCCTGGACTCAAATCTCAGAGCCACTACATATTAACTGTAGAACCTCAGGAGAGTTACTTGGGCATCTTCCACTTTTGCAAGGTAAGAACAATAACTGCATCACAGATTATTATGAAGACTGAATGACATGGCTATGGGTGCACCCAGTAGAGTGGCATATATAGAGAGAGCAATTAACAAATGTTAGTCGGAGTGGCAGAGTATAGAGAGAAATGTCTCATGAGAGAAAGATCGAGTTTACTGCAGACATGCAATAGGTTTCATTGTGTTGTCATCATCTGCCTATATGCCTGTGTGATAGGGTTTTGTTTTTGCTTTTTTTTTTTTAAGACAGAGGTCTCACTCTATGCCCTGGGTGGAGTGCTGTGGCATCCTAGCTCACAGCAATCTCAAACTTTTGGACTAAAGTGATTCCTTTGCCTCAGTCTCCCCAATAGCTGTGACTATAGGCACCCACCACCATGACTGCCTGCATTTTTCTATTTTTAGTAGACATAGGGTCTTGCTTTTGCTTAGCCTGGTCTCGAACTCCTGAGCTCAGGCTGTCCACATGCCTCGGCTTCCCAGAGTGCTGGGATTGCAGGCGTGAGCCAGCGTGTCCAGCCACATGTGATTGTTTTTATGTGTCAACTTGACTAGGCTTCGGTGTCTAGATATTAGGCTGATCACAGTCTAGATGATGCCACGCAGATATTTTTTAGATATGACTAACTGTTATATCAGTAGACTTTGAATAAAGCGGATTACGCTCCATAGTACAGGTGAAACTCATCCTAATCAGCTGACGGCCTTAAGAGAAAAACAAGTGAGGTACCCTGCAGATGGGGGAATTCTATCTCCAGACTGCCTTCAGACCTGAGCTGCAACATCCGTTCTCTGTGTCTCTTGCCTGCTGGCCTGCTATGCAGATTTTGACTTGCCTGTCCCAAAACTACATGAGCCAATTCCTTAGAGTAAGTCCCTATTTATCTATCTATTCATCCATCCACCCTATTGGTTCTGTTCATCTCGATTAGTGAAGGTCAATCTTCACTAATACACCTGCCTCGCTCACTGGGTGGTAAGTGAATGCCAAGGATTGTATCTAATTCATCTTCACGTTCACAGCACCTAGAACAGTGCCAAACCCATAGTAAATACTCATGCTGGAGAAAATGGTAGCTCACCATCTTGTAAAAAAAAGTACTCGTACTTGCATAGACTGTTTGATTAATTCATCCCCCTACCAAGTTATTCACTCATCAAACATTTTGGGGGCAGTCTATTCCATATTACCGTGCTTAATGCTGATGATGCAGAGAAAAGAGAGACCTTCTCACTTGTCAGTGGTGCGTGGGGGGATGGTGGGAATGGATCAGGCCGACACAGAATGGGAAGGTAAAATGGATCCTGGGAACCAGTTTATGCAGTTGAGACAGCCTGAGATAGGCAGGGGCAATTGGATTTGCAGAGATTCAGGAGGTGGGAATGGTTGGATGTAAGGAACAAGGGGCAAGGTGTCTCCTATGGTTTCCTGGCTTCTGGTTGAGATCTGGGGAACACAGGGGCGGAGCAGAATTTCTCATCACCTTACCCGATCTTAGCGTTCCCCTGCATCATAAAACACAACCCCTCTACAGATGTCCAGGATGAGAGAGAGCACAGCTTTGCCGCAGCCTCAGAAATCAGGAGCTGGAGCCCTCCTCTCTTTTTTTTGCCATTTTTGGCCGGGGCTGGGTTTGAACCCGCCACCTCCAGCATATGGGGCCGTCGCCCTACTCCTTTGAGCCACAGGCACCGCCAGAGCCCTCCTCTTAGAGCCCAGCCCTGCGCTGTTTTGTGACTGTGTCTCCTCTCTGGGCCACACTGTGGTGTCTGCCAAGCTCCCCGGGCAGAGAGGAGAAGTGGGACGGCCCAGAGAGTCCCCGTCAGCGTCAGCGGTTGGTGCCCCGCCTCCGGATGCCAGCTGCACTTTGTGAGCCGCCTGGGAGAACCTCACTTCCTTTCCCACTGACTACCAAGAGCCTGGTAGATTTGCTGTGCTGTTGAGGGGAAGGGAGGGGCATGTATTTGCAGCGGGGTGAGGGAGCATATTAGCTGGTAAAACTGAAAGTACATTTTCTCCATAAGCCTGAGGGAATCCCATTACTTTTTCCTCAGAAGAGCCTTAGCCTTCGCGGGAATCAGGCTTCCCTTTCCAGTAAACGACAGCCCTTGACTTGTTGCCCTTGATAGTCTGCCTGTCCATCTTACCTCCTGCTCTGCTCTCTGCTGGTCACAGGTGCTAAACCACGAATGGCAAAGCTCTAGAGCCTGGGCTCCTTCCTAGCTCGTGGGTGTTTAGGAGCTGGAAGGACTGGGATTGTTCTCTCTCCTTTCTCTCTCTCTCTCCTTTCTTTCTCTCTCTCTCTCCTTTCTCTACATAGCGCATGCCCTCTCTCGCCTCTCTTTCTCTCCGTCTTTTTCTCAGATGACCTGGAAGTTGAAACTCAATCCTCCTCTCTGGCCTTCCTGGACATTTTCCAACTACCTCTACGCCCTCTTCTCAGCTTTCGTTTGCCTTGCCCCTCTTAACAGCCCCTAAGTTGGGGCGATGCCCCAGATTGCCAATGTCTTTCAAGGGCGACAGTTCACATAGCGGGAGCTTTACCTTGCTCTCAGTTTCTGAATTCGTTTATCCTCCTTTACTGGAAGCCTGAGCCTTATTTTTCTGGCACCTCTCCCCACTCCCTGCCCTGTAGGCCTGCCCACCTGTTGACCATTTGGCACAGTGGTTGCCAGGTAATTCAAGTGGAAGATAGAGTAACTAGTCAACAAATGTTAGTTCTTTGTATTACTGTTTAGACTTTTGAATGCCTGGAGGGTTGCTTCACCCCCATTTGGGACGTCTTCAAATTGTGTTTAGGGGCAATCTCTGCCATCGCTCATCAGAGCGAGTTGAGTACAGGGCCTGAATCTGTGGGTCATCTGGGCCCTGACCCAGCACCTGACTCATTCCAGTTGGAAGATAGGTCTAACACCAGGGGATACCCCTACCCCTACCCCAGCTGTGTTCAGCTGTGAGTTAACAATCACGACTTCCTGAATCTCAAGGGTGGCAATCAACTCACTGACAGATGGCTGGGCAGCTGAACGCTATTTTTATATGAAGTCACTGCAGAGCCTGTGACCAATACAACCACCGTTTTCATGCAGACTGGCTGAGCCCTGCTAATGCTGCAAATTCAGAGCATCTCCAGGTGTTTTTTATCCAGATGATGAAGCTGATGCTTTCTGTCCAATTGTACCACATTATTTTGAGTCTAAGTTCACAGGTTGCTTTCCATCGTCATCCAGCCATTGCCCTCTGTTGTCAAATTATTGTCTCTGCACGAATATTCCTGCCCAGAAGATAGTTTGGAGAGGCTAAAACTATCTGTTAAGTCCCATTCTTTTGTGATTCTTTTTCTTTTACTTTTTTTTTTTTTTTTTGAGACAGAGCCAAAAGCTGTCACCCTGGGTAGAGTGCAGTGGCATCACAGCTCACAGCAACCTCCAACTCCTGGGCTCAAGCGATTCTCTTGCCTCAGCCTTCCAAGTAGCTGGGACTACAGGTGCCCGCCACAACACCTGGATATTTTTTTGTTATAGTTGTCATGATTGTTTAGCAGGCCTGGGCTGGGCTGGAACTTGCCAGCTTCGGTGTATGCGGCCAGTGCCCTACTCACTGAGCTACAGGCAACGAGTCTTGTCTCGTCTCCTCTCCTCTCCTCTCCTCTCCTCTCGCTCCTCTCCTCTCCCCTCCCCTCCCCCCTTCCCTCCCCTCTTTTTATTTTTAAGGCAGAGTCTCACTTTGTCACCATTGGTAGAGTGCTCATAGCAACCTCAAACTCTTGGGCTCAAACGATCCTCTTGCCTCAGCCTCCCAAATGGCTGGGATTATAGGCACCCATCACAATGCCTGGCTATTTTTAGAGACAGGGTCTTGCTCTTGCTCAGGCTGGCCTTGAACTTCTGAGCTCAAATAATCCACCTGCCTCAGCCTCACAGAGTGATTATAGTCGTGAGCCACTGTACCTGGCCTTTTGTAATTCTTTTTCAATTGAAAATGACTTTATTTATTTATTTTTTTTTGTGAGACAGAGCCTCAAGCTGTCACCCTGGATAGAGCGCCGTGGCATCACAGCAACCCCCAATTCCTGGGCTCAAGCGAGTCTCCTGCCTCCGTCTTCCAAGTAGCTGGGACTACAGGCGCCCGCCACAACACCCAGCCATTTTTTGGTTGTAGCTGTCATTGTTGTTTGGCGGGCCTGGGCTGGATTCAAACCGGCCAGCTCAGGTGTACATGGCTGGCGCCTTAGCCCGTTGAGCCACAGGCACCGAGCCTGAAAATGATTTTAATAGAACTTTGATATTCTACTGCTCAATCCCTTGCTTAGACCTGTAAGCTTTTGGTTCTTTATTTCACCTTAAGTTTCCAGTTTCAGCAGCTGAGAGTTGCCACCACGCGCAAGAGACTTTCACTGTGGTGGAAGGTGGTGGTGCTGCCTGACAGCCCAGGCAAAGTTCCAACTCACGTCTATATCACCCTTGATTGTGTGTTTCCCTTCTCTCACCCTTGGGGAGTCTGCTCCATGAGGTCAGAGGCTGTGGCTGCCATGTCCTGCACTCTGCCCCCAACATTGACTCAGGGTTTGGCATTCAAAAGCTACAGAATAAATATTTATTGAGTGAATGCCTTGAGACTGATCGCCAT
This sequence comes from Perodicticus potto, assembly GCA_963574655.1. Taxonomy (NCBI): domain Eukaryota; kingdom Metazoa; phylum Chordata; class Mammalia; order Primates; family Lorisidae; genus Perodicticus; species Perodicticus potto. Next base: position 7,372 of record CAUYRH010079362.1, read on the forward strand.
GGTGTAACCATGTTTTTTGTCCTTTTCTATGAGTGATTTTCAAATGTCAAGAATGAGAACATGAAAACAGGACCAAAGTAGATTTAGCAGAGGCATGACATAATCTCCCATTGTTCCCAGGCATCCGCAGTCAGGATTACACCAGATCTCAGATCCTTATCAGAATATCTTTCTCTCTGCTTTTAAAAGAAACCTGAAGAGCACTGTTACCAGGTACAATGAAAAAAGGGTGTATGGGGGGGAAGAATTCAAGAAAAAAGCCTAAATAACCTTTTCCCTGTGGAAATAATGACAATAAGAATAATGATAAAACTGGGCAGCACCTGTGGCTTAGTGGGTAGGGCGCTGGCCCCCTATACTGAGGGTGGTGGGTTCGAATCCTGCCCCGGCCAAACTCAACAAAAAAATAGCTGGGCGTTGTGGCAGATGCCTGTAGTCCCAGCTATGACGCAGGAGGCTGAGGCAAGAGAATTGCCTAAGCCCAGAAGTTGGAGGTTGCTGTGAGCTATGACGCCATAGCACTCTATCAAGAGCAATAAAGTGAGACTCTATCTCTACCAAAAAAAAAATAAGAAAAAGAATAATGATAAAACTAAATGGTACCAATCACTTTCTGTCAGGCATTGAACTTCATTAATTATTTAACTGATCCTCACAATAAGCCTGTGAGATAGATATTATCCTGTCTAATTGTGAAGGGAGAAAAATGGAACATAAAAGAATTTAAATAACTTGCCCAAGATGGTTGGCAGAGAAGCCAGGATTCTATTCCAGGTTTATCTGAGTCCAGAGTTTAGCTATCAGCTCCAGGCTGGTTTGAATATTTAAGGACAAGGTCCAAGTCTCATTCATCTTTGTTTAACTTTTCATAACACCTGGCCCAAGGTCATTCCTGCCTTGTAGGGACAATAAATATTTATTGATTCAAAAATAGAGATAGTCAAAAGCCCTGGGATAGGGTTATTTTACTATAAAATAGGGCGTGCATGAAAGAAAATTCCAAGGCCAACCCAGGGAAAGCAGAGTAGCACAAGCGCTCTTGTATCCTTACCAGAGAAAGAAGTGATCACTGAATATGTTCGGAATTCACAGCATCAAGTTAAAGAAGCATTTTAAAGTGTTATAAGAATGATAAATCACAGTGGATAACTGAAAGGACCCTGAAGGTCTTTAGTTCTGACTTGTTCTTTTTCTAAGGGACTAACGCTAAGCTCTTTAGCTTAGGCCAGTTGGGATGAGTTGTTACATCGGTGTGCAAGTATATGGTACTCACATGTGAATCTAATATAGTATGTAATTTTCATAGCTTTACAGGCTGTTTGCACCCCAGCCTTTAGGCCACATCTCCATCTAGCTGTCTGGGGCAGGGCTGTCAAATCAACTCCCAGGGTTATCGTCCTGGGGCTTGTTTTCCCCCTCCACCTCCTCCAGAATTTTGGTGTGGCACACTAGATCCTTCTCAGAATGCTATCCCATTCTTTTCCTGGCATTTTCAAGAAAACTGAAGAAGCTGGGCGTGATGGCTCATGCCTATAATCCTAGCACTTTGGGAGGCAGAGGCAGGTGGATCGCCTGAGCTCAGAAATTTGAGACCAGCCTGAGCTAGAGCAAGACCCCATCACTAAAAGTAGCCAGATGTTGTGTTGGGCGTCTGTAGTCCCAGCTACTTAGGAGGCTGAGGCAAGAGAATCACTGGAGCCCAAGTGTTTGAGGTTCCCATGAGCTATGACACTGCCATATCATTCTTCTACCAAGGATGACAAAGTGAGACTCTGCCTAAAATAAAAAAAAGAAAAGAAAAGAAAAAAAAAGAAAGGGAAAGGAAAAAGAAAACTGAAGAAAGTGAAGTGAGAAAATGAATAAACACTTTTAGAATAGAGCTATTAAATAAAATCACTTCCAATGTAGCCTAGAGTTAGCTCCTTTTTAATACCTTAAAATCCCTAGTCGATAGAACTGTATCTTGTGATCAGTTTATATTTACTATATATGTGTATTGATTGCTGAAAACATACATGAATGTATGAATGAATGAATGCCCCTAAATATTTCCCTAGAGGATACTATATATAAAATGCTCTGGTGATGGGGCCATCCCACCAGTGAGAGTAAAAGAACTTGGTTTAAGTCCTAACACGCTGAGTTAGGGTTAGATAATGAGGATCTGACAATTATCCTCACCGATGATTAATCAGGTGTGAAGACGAGGGTATCGGGGCTGGCACAGTGGCTCACTCTGTAATCCTGGCACTCTGGGAGGCTGAGGCTCATGGAAGGACTGAGCTAAGGAGTTAGAGATCAGCCTGAGCAAGAGCAAGACCCCTGTTTCTACTAAAAAAAAAAAAAAATACAAAAATGGGCAGCACCTGTGTCTCAGTGGGTGGGTGCCAACCCCATATACCGAGGGTGGCGGGTTCGAACCTGGCCCTGGCCAAACTGCCATAAAAAAATAGCCGGGCATTGTGACAGGCACCTGTAGTCCCAACTACTAGGGAGGCTGAGGCAAGAGAATCGCCTAAGCCCAGGAGATGGAGGTGGTTGTGACGCCACAGCACTCTACTGAGGGTGACAAAGTGAGACTCTGTCTCTAAAAAAAAAGTACAAAAACTAGCCAGGCATTATGGCAGGATAATGGGAGGCTGAGGCAAGAGGATCACTTGAGCCCAAGAGTTTGAGGTTGCTGTAGCTATGATGCCATAGCACTCTACCAAGGGTGACAAAGTGAGACTGTGTCTCAAAAAAAAAAAAAAAAAAAAACTGGTACAAGTGCACAAGTGCCCAGATCCAGATGAGTAATGATGTCTAGGCCAGGGGTCGGCAACCTTTTCTCATAAATGGCCAGGATTGTAGGCTTTGTGGGCTATCTGGTCTCTGTTGTAACTCTGCCACCATGGCATAAAAGTAGCCAGCCACAGATAGGCAATGCACATAATGAGAAGGATGTGGCTGTGTTTCAAGAACATTTTTTTTTCTTTGCAGTTTTTGGCTGGGGCTGGGTTTGAACCCCCCGCCACCTCCAGTATATGGGGCCTGAGCCCTACTCCTTTGAGCCACAGTCACCGCCCTGTTTCAATGACTTATTATTATTATTATTTTGAGACAGAGCCTCAAGCTATTGTCCTGGCTAGAGTGTCATGGCGTCACAACTCACTGCAACCTCCAATTCCTGGGCTTAAGCGATTGTCTTGCCTCAGCCTCCTAAATAGCTTGGGACTACAGGCGCCCGCCACAACGCCTGGCTATTTTTGGTTATAGTTGTCATTGTTGTTTGGCAGGCCCGGGCCAGATTCAAACCCACCAGCTCTGGTGTATGTGAGCTGCTTGAGCTCTAGGCATCAAGCCTTCAATAACATTTTATTCATAAAAATGGTCACTGGGCTAGATCTGGCCTGTGGAGGTGGAGTTTTCTCATTCCTGATCTGCCAATGTCAGGGGGCTGACATCGTTGATCTGGAACAAGTTTCAGATTTTTTGTTACATGAGAGGGAGAAAACTCCACCTTCTTAAGCTCTTTTTAAGCACTGGGTGGGTCTTAGAGTAGTGGAACCAGCATCATCTGGGAGCTTGCTAGAAACGCAAAGACCTTCATTGTTGACCTTCCAAATCAGAATTTTAATAAGCTGCCCTGGTGATGGGAAGGTACACTAGAGCCCTGAAGCCCCTGTTGATTGAGTGTTCCATCACTTGTAGATATTAATAAAAATATGTCTAACTTAGGCTTATAGGTTGAGACCAAGTCATACACATCCTATATGATTTGCCAAGGACTGTGGTTTTGTCCCGAAGGACATTAAAATGCTTTAAGTGGGGGAATGAAATGATCAGCCTTTTGGCATACAACTATTTCTCTTCTGATATCATAAGGTCCTTTTTTTTTCTTTATTGAGACAGAGTCACACTCTGTAGCCCTCAGTATAGTGTGGTGGCATCATAGCTCACAGCAACCTCAAACTCTTGAGCTCAAGTGATTCTCCTGCCTCAGCCTCCTGAGTGGTGGGACTACAGGCACTAGCCACAACACCCTGCTATTTTTCAGAGATGGGGGTCTCCTTTTCTTCAGGCTGATCTCGAACTCCTGAGCTCAAGCAATCCACCTGCCTTGGCCTTCCAGAGTGCTAGGATTACAGCCATGAGATCATAGGTTTCTAAAAATCAGAGTGTACCAAAGAAATACCCCTGATGTTTATCTGATTCTCCAAGGTCAGCCCGGATAGACTGTCCACACTGGGGCAGTGTGGATGGAACTCAAAAGCAGCTTCCTGGCTCGGCACCTGTGGCTCAATGGGCTAAGGTGCCAGCCACATACACCTGAGCTGGCGGGTTTGAATCCAGCCCGGGCCTGCCAAACAACAATGATGGCTGCAACCAAAAAATAGCTGGGCATTGTGGTGTGTGCCTGTAGTCCTAGCTACTTGGGAGGCAGAGGCAAGAGACTTGCTTGAGCCCAGGAATTGGAGGTTGCTGTGAGCTGTGATGCCACAGCACTCTATCCAGGGTGACAGCTTGAGGCTCTGTCTCAAAAAAAAAAAAAAGCGGCTTCCTCAGTAAGACCTGCCCTCCTGACCATTACCTACTACCCCAGACCCCAAGAAGATTATCTATTTATGGCATGTTCCTGGGGCTTAAAAGTGACTGGTAAGCTGTAACTCCAGCATGGCAATGTAGTACTTGGGACTGGAAAGCTTTAGTTTTACAGACCTTTAACACTGCCACTTTCCAGTGGGGTTTATTTATTGTCTGAATATATAGTCACCTCTCCCATAAGACTATATGCTACTTCAGCCTAAGCAATCATATCTTAAGATTTTTGCAATACCTTCCACAATACTTGTAAAATGTTTTGCCTGTGATAGTCTTGATAAACATGAAATTAATTGGAAAAATACGTACCATTATTTTTTTCTTTTCCAAGCTCCTCAAATAATACTTAATTGAGATAAGCATCTTGAATGTGAACAGCATTCTTTAGATAACTTACAAATAATAGAATCAAAAGGATCTGAATATTATCAACCCCTTTATAAGACAGGCTTTTTCATATTGTTTACACTTAGGCTTGAGCACAACCTAGGCATGATTTTATAAAGAATTACGTACGATCGCTTGCTCGTTGGGCGCCCCGTCTATCAAGTCACCACATCCTCCTGTGGTTTGCTTATGAAGGGTGGGAAGCCAAACAAGCACTACCTCTTGCCCGGTGACCCAGAGTTTGTTTGTGCTCACACTTAGGTAGCACGTCATATGAGCTTCACAAGCATGAATTCAGTTAATCCATGCATGACCCCAGGAACGGGTAGATTATTATCTAGTAGAAGAGACCAAGGCACAGAGAGTTGACGTTAACTTATGTAAGATCACATGCCTAGAAATTTGGTGGTGCCAGGAGGGGAGTCAGAACACAAATGCAGGCAGTTAAGCTCCTGAGTCTGCCCTCCGAGCCATTAACCATGAACGGAGCTTTGCTGTCTCACAGGCTGGTCTCGAACTCCTAAGCTCAGGCAATCCACCTGTCTTGGCCTTCCAGAGTGCTAGGATTACAGGCATGAGCCACTGCCCCATCCCAAGGTCATAGACTTCTAAAAATTTGAGTGTACCTGTTTTCTTTTCCTTTTGTTTTTGAGACAGAGTCTCACTTTGTCACCCTTGACAGAGTCCTGTGGTGTCATAGCTCATAGCAACTTCCAACTCGTAGGCTCTAGCGATTCTCTTGCCTCAGCCTCCCAAGTAGCCGGGCCTACAGGCACCTGCCACAATGCCCAGCTATTTTTAGAGAGGGGGCTCTTGCTCTTGATCAGGCTGGTCTCGAACCTGTGACCTCAGGGCAATTCACCTGCCTTGGCTTCCCAGAGTGTTAGGCTTACAGGCATGAGCCACTGTGCCTGTTCTACACTGTCCTGTTTTGATCTGCAGGCATCACAAACTCAGATTTTCTATTTATTTATTTATTTATTTATTTATTTATTTTTGAGACAGAGCCTCAAGCTGTCACCCTGGATAGAGTGCTGTGGCATCACAGCTCACAGCAACCTCCAATTCCTGGGCTCAAGCGAGTCTCTTGCCTCTGCCTCCCAAGTAGCTGGGATTACAGGTGCCCGTCACAATGCCCAGCCATTTTTTGGTTGCAGCCATCGTTGTTTGGCAGGCCCGGGCTGGATTTGAACCCGCCAGTCATATCAACATTTAAAATCACAAAAATCTGAAGCAAAGTAAATATGTTCTACCTTTTAGGTCTAATTTGCATAATTGTTACTCCAGCAACAGAGTCTCCGTGAAGCACTGTGTGGATTATAGGGGCTGGACCACGCCACCTCGGGAGGCAACTGGGATGGACATTTAAGATGCCACTGAATTAGAAAATGCCAGAATTAGTATGTCATCAGGCTTTACCATTTAGTTACTACTACACAAACTATTATACTATTTTCATTATTGAACTTTCCCAGAAATATTGACAGTTAAATCTGGTCTATATCACTTCAAAGGAAATAGTCAAAGGTAAATTCATAAGAAACCAATGAAATTTAATTAAAAACAGAGACATTATTCCAAAGATGTTCTGTAACAGCTCAAGATGTCTGGGAGTTTTTAAGTAAAATTTTAAATGTATTTGTTATTATGTGAGAAGAACCACTCAAACCCTATTATGCATTTCATGAACAATTTGAATTATATTTCTAGTTTAGTAATATAACTACTCTCACTTTTTTATATATAGAATACCTAAAATAATCCCCTAGAATCCCCACTAGATGATCCATTCGCCTTTCCTGTTTATCCCAATATACCCTCTCATCCACTGATGAGAAATTTAAAAACTTCACTCATCTGTAAAAAAAAAAAAAAATATATATATATATATGTATATATATATATATATATATTTAAATGAGGGTGGAAGAAAGTTCATAGGGAGTAATATGGAGTTAAATGCATTTTGACAATTCATGCCACAAATGAAATATTCTTAAAAATACTAAAGAAGGCACAAGGAGAGTTCAAATTGTTACATTTTAGATACCAAGTCCATCAATAAAGACCAAGGTTTCTATATAAATGAAACTTACTAGGGAAATTTAACAATAAGAGCCTCACTCAAAAGACGGCCAAATGAAGCCACTACTCCAACATCATATTCTCCAGATCCCATGTCTGGCCACTCGTACACTGGAAGCCGAGACTGCACAGCATATTGCTTCACTGGTAGCCCTTTTGGTGATGGGGAAGGCACTGTGACCACCTCCAATTTGTCGATTAACTCTTCTTCTTTGTTTTCCCTAAGTTAGAAAGATTAGAGGAAAAATGTGACAGTGTTAAGACAATGACTCAAAGCTGAACTACTTCATACACCACTAAGGTATTTCGATGATTAAACTCATGAAGCATTTAAGACTATGTTATTAAAACTAACGTGATTGAGACACTGAGGGGTTGTTTATATTTAACTTTAATTATTTTACATTTAAAGACCCATATGTAGCTAATGGCTACTGTTTGGACTGCATCATTCCAAAGATTTTCTGTATTCACAGAAGCCAGACTCGGTTTTAGTCCCAACCCGCTCAGCTGATAACCTCGGGCAATCGCATAACCTCTCTGAGCTTCGGTTTCCTCACCCGCAAAATGGGCAGGAGGCGGTGGGACCAGACGTAGGCGATATAGGCAAAGCGCCCGGCCCCGGTTTACTACCGCGGGGGCTCCATGGTGGCCTCGTGGAGCTTGGAGAACCGACGGACAGTGCCGGGAGTGCAAAGAATAGACTGGACGGGATGGGAGACCAAAGGCTGACCGGCGGTGCGGGACACCTTCCGGGGGCCAGGACAAGCGGAGATCTGGGCCCACACCGCTCCAGAGCTGCTGCTTTCCGAGACCCGGAGTCCAAAACCCTCGGGGGCGGCCCCACAGGCGCGGCACCTGCGCCTTCAGGAGCCGGGCCCCACAACCCTGGCCTGGGTACCTGGCGGTGTGCAGCGCCCGCAGAGTCTCTTGGGCGAAATGGTCTGTGCCGAAGAAGAGCACCCTCCAGGGCGGCTTCTCCCGCCCTCGGACGTCCGGGCCGTCCTCCCATCCTACAGACCCGCCGAGGCCGGCCAGCGCTCGCCACTGGGGGCTCTGCTTCCTGCCCACCGAGCCACGGACCAGCCCGGGACCCCAGTACCGCCGCGCCAACATCCTTATGGCCTCGGCGGCCCGCTTTGCGCAGGCGCGTGGGGCGGAGATGCGAACGCAAGCAAAGGGATGATGGGCCGGGACAAAACCTGAGGGGCGGGGCCCTCAAGAGATTGGGCGGGGCTTTCCTGGCTGGGGGCGTGGCCCGCTGTGGAGGAGCCGAAGGTCGTATTTGCCGGGTCAAGCGTCCCTTTATTAGGTTTATTTTCCCTATTTAGGCAAACCTCCAAAAAGAACTCTTTCGGTAACAAATCGTATTTTTTTCAGACAATGAAACCTCATTTATTGTAGTGCGGTGTCATTTTCTCAGCCATTATTACTGAGTCCTTATGTACCACGCTTTGGTTAAGCATTTTATACAAATTATTCCAGTGACTCCTCACATCAACTATATGAGGTCAGTATTATTATAGCCATGTTACCGAAGGGAACCTGAAGCTCAGTGACGTTAAGGGCTTACCAGAGCGTAAGTCCACACAGCTACTAAATGGCAAAGTGGTGGTGGGACTCTTGTCCATATAATTCCAAGGCCGGTGATCCTAACCACTGGGCCTTTGCAGAAATCCCATTTATGAGGTTAGTGAGGGTTCAAGGACCGAAAATAAAAGATTATTTCGAAACGTGAACGAAAGGAAATCGGAGTCCAAGTGCTGTGTGGGCAACATGGCCTTTATTTCCACTCAAGTGTGAGCGAGCTGAGTCTGAGAAAGGAGTCAGCACATGGGTTAAGATGGATGGGAATTTAAATTGTCAGAGGGGTTGGGATTGTGAGACATTCATGCACTCATTTCTTCTTGGGCTGGATGGTTCTGTGTGGGCAGGTCCCTACACTTGACCCTGTCAGTAAGTTAATGCCCCCATTTTGCACCTGAGAAAACTGAGGCTCAGTTACTTTCCTGGTGTCACCTTCATGAATTGAAGGCTCCATTCTTGCCCGTACCCTGTGCTTTTCTACCATAGTGGAGATTTCTAGGGAAAATTGGCACAGAAGCTTCTTCCCAGAAGACCTCTGAAGAACACTAGTGCTGAGATTCTGTATTCCCAAAACCTGTACAGTAATGTCCTTGAGTACAGTCAGACATCCATGAAGCCAGCTCTGAGCAGAGACTAGTTTCTGTTCTAGTCTTGTTCTTGCACCTTTTCCCATCACATAGTCTTAAACTCAGTGAGTCTGGATCGCTTCCTTTTCCTAAATTATGAGCTCTGCACATCCCTCCCTCTGTGCCTTTACTCATATAGTCCTTCCTAGACTCCTCTTCATCTTTAAATAGTATCCATTCTTCAATGCCAACTTCACACATCTTCCCTGAAGATTTGAGCTCTTGCCTCTGTGGACTTAATGTCTTTCTCCCTGTGCCTCCCTCTCTCCTTGTAGGGACCTCTGCTTCTCACATAGTTCGGTATTATTGAGGAAGGTTGTCTAACATATGCATTGACACTGGTAAATTCACCTGTGTTTAATGAGAGGCAAACAGGATTCCAGTGGTTCTACTTATCTGCTCACATATGAAGAGAGTGAGAGGGACTCCAAACCCTTTATTCCCTTAATCAAGTTCTGTTCCAATATCTTCTCTTAGGGTAAGCAGAATATGATTCTAATATTCAAAGAAGGGTCTTTTCCCATTCAATGTGATCTAGAAATACAACCCAAATATTCATCTGGATTTTCACTTAGAATTTGGCTGCTCTCTAAAGTGGGCCCTTTGTATTTGTTTTTATGTTATTTCTTATGTATTTCTTTGTATTTGTTTTTATGTTATTGAATTTAAGCATAAGTTAGTGAAAGTTATAAATGATGGCACCCGTAGACGAGGCAGAGGAGGGGGGATAACCCACCTGGGGAGTGCAAAGATGGGGTCTGTGTGGGGCAGTTAGATATCCCTTTTATATGGGGCTGTGTGGAAGCTTGCTTGTCAGGTCTTTTGGTGTCAACTTCTGGGGGATGGAGCTAGCCAGATCCTTTGAGTCTTTGTCTTAGGAGGAGAGGAGTAGGAGATAGGGTTTGTATGTGGCTGCCTCAGGCCCCCCAAAAGTTAGAGAGCTTGCCTTATGCTACATTTAATTTTCAGCAGTCCTGTTCTTCACGGTAGCCCTGCCATCCAGAGCTGCCTTGAACCACCCATAGCATCCTCTGCTGAGCACACAGTCACTGCTCATTCTGAAGAGTTGGCACTAATCTGTTTTTTTCTCCTCCACAGAGCTGCCTCCTACGATTGATATCTAACTTTCTAGTTAACAAATACAAACTTCTTTTTAAAAACTTGATTTGCAGCAAACTTCTTAAAATAAAAACTGAACATGATGTTATCATAATGGCTGAAATTTTCCCAGGATGCTAAAATAAAAACAGTCCTGAAACTCTTCGCAGTGAGTTGGGCTATGAGGAGTTCCACTTCCAAGCACACATAAATCCACCACTGGAATGACCAGAAAGCACACAGGGAACAGGAAGACTCCAGCCCTGAAATGGCAAGGAATTTTATATAACGGATTAAGACATCCAGAAAGCACACCCAAAAGGATTGGAACAGAGGTGTGCTCCAGTTCCCAGAAATTTCTCTTCCCTGATGAATTGAGTATGTGTGCCTGCTGAATCAATGAAATTACTCCAGGTTCTGAACTTGAGCGACAAGACAATAGTAGTGTCATTGACATAGAGAAAGAACCTGCTGGGTGGTAAACATGACAACACTTCACCTTTGTATGCTTTGAAACTGAAGTGATGAGCCACGCAAGTGGAGATGTTTAGTGGAGAGTTGGAATCTGAGACTGGTCTTCACGACTGGAGAATGGGAGAGCCAAACTGCGAGTGGGAGGAGGCAGGAAGTATCTCCTCCCCCATTCCCATCATCCAGCCCTACCCCTAACACTGTTGCCTATGATTTCTGAGAGGTGAGGCCATCAGCCACAGATTAAATTGTGTGTGTGTGTGTAATAAACCCTTTAGGGTCAAGAGTCAAAAAGGCAGAATACCCAGAGCCCTGGCAGAGGTGCAGCAGGGGCATGAGGAGGAAGATGGTCAAAGCACTGATTGGTAAGGTGGCCAGTGCCCAAGTCCACTCCTGCTAGTGGCCTAGGAGACAATGCCACATGTGGCCAGGGAAAGGTCTGCTACACACAGGTATGGGCCCAGTAATGGGGGAAGGAACTAAACTCAGGGGTGCAGCCCATTGAAGCCTCCGGGGATCAGTTCCCTGGTCTGCTGCTCTGTATACTGTCATCTCCTGCCTGTCCACGAGGAGGTGCTGCTCAATAGCCTTTTGCATGTGGTGACCATGTCACGTGCTCCAGCGGGTCTGAAGCTGCCAATTCTGGTCTTCCAGTTGTTTCTGACTTTGTCTCAGTAGATGTCATTCCCCGTCTGTCTGTTATGGGAAACACAAGGAGGTTTCAGCTTAGGTCTACCTGCTCTTCGCACAAAGATCCAATTGTTGGGTGTCTTGCTTGTTGGGAGAACAGGGGAAACTGCCTCAAATTCATCTGTTCAACTCAGAGAGATCATAGACTTTTTAAGGAGAGGCCACGTGCCTTGGGGCAGGTTGTGGTGCAATTAACAAGGGACTTAGTGCTTTGGCAGCAGGTTGGGGGAGAATGGTTGATCTTGGCCTCAGGTAGTTGGCCCAGAAGCCTTCAGAATCTCAACTCCTTTGTCTTTCATAAAAGCCACCATTTCTGGGGAACAAGTCAAAAGGTCAAGTAGTAGTTCAGAGAGAGGATGATAAAAACATATATAGGGGTCTTTGGAATTTGTTGGCAGATTCAGTTACAAGTCCAGCTGCTCTATAAGTCAGGGCTGGAGGTATAAAGCCACACTCAGCAAGTTACATTACATCTAAGGCAGCAGTCCCCAACTTTTTGATACCTGAGACCGGTTTCATGGAAGATAATTTTTCCATGGACTGAGGTAAGGGTGGGAGTGATGGTTTCGGGGTGATTCAAGCACATTATGTTTATTATGCATTTTATTTCTACCTTTATTATATTGTAATACATAATGAAATAATTATATAATTCCCCATAATGCAGAATCAGTGGGAGCCTGGAGCTTCTTTTCTTGAAGCTAGATGGTTCCATTTGGAGGTGATGGGAGGTAATGATGCCCGAATGTTGCTTAATCCTTAGCTCCACCTCAGATCATCAGACATTGGATTCTCATAACTAGCACGCAGGTCACTCGCCTGCACGGTTTAAGGTAGGGCTAACACTCCTTTGAGAATCTAATGCCCCTGCCCCAATCAGACAGGTGGAGGAACTCAGGCAGCGAAGTGAGCAATGGGGAGTGACTGTAAATATAGATGAAGGTTTGTTGGCTTGCTGTTCACCTCCTGCTGTATGGCCTGGTTCCTAACAGGCCATGGACCATGCAGCCCTCGGGTTGGGAACCAGAGATTTAAGGGACATTAGGAGACCCAGGGAGAGAAGTCACAGGTAGGAGAAATAGCCTAAGGAAATGGGATTTTCCCTGTTGCTGCTGCAAGTCTACCCAGTAAACTCAGGGAATATCTCAGAATAGTCTTAAAGAGATCAAATCTTCAAATCTTTAGTTTGTTCCCCAGTGTCCCCCCCAGTAAAAATGCTGCACAATGTTAAGAAAGCTCTATGTTGTCACTGAAGGGGAAGAGTAGTTAAGAAAATAGCTAAAGCTGCAGGCATTTTTTTTTTTGAGACAGAGTCTCAGTATGTCACAGCTCACAGGAACTTCAAACTCTTGAGCTTAAACAATTCTCTTGCCTCAGCCTCCCAAGTAGCTGGGACTGCAGGGACCTGCCACAACGCCCAGCTATTTTTTTGTTGTAGTTGTCATTGTTGTTTTGGCAGGCACAGGCTGGGTTTGAACCCGCCAGCCCAGATGTATGTGGCCGGCGCCCTAGCCACTGAGCTACAGGCGCTGAGCCTGTGGTCATTTATTTATTCTCAGACACATGCGTTCTTACCTAAAAATGTTTTGTTTGTTTGTTCGTTTTAGGACAGAGGCTCCCTCTGTCTCCCTGGATAGAAAGCCATGGCATAAGTGTAGTTCACAGTAACCTCAAATTCCTGGGCTAAAGCAACCCTCTCGCCTCAGCCTCCTGAGTAGCTGGGACTACAAGTGCCCACCATACCTGGTTAACTTTTTTCTATTTTTTTCTTTTTTTGAGTTAGTGTCTGATTTTGTCACCCTCAGTAGAGTGCGATGACATCATAGCTCCCAGCAATCTCAAACTCTTGGGCTCAAGCAATCTTCTTGCTTCAGCCTCTAAAGTAGCTGGGACTACAGGTGCCCATCACAACACCTGGCTATATATATTTTTTAAACTGAGGTCTTGCTCTTGCTCAAGCTTGTTTCCTGCTCCTGAGCTCAGGTGATCCACCCACCTTGGCCTCCCAGAGTGGTAGGATTACAGGCATCAGCCACTGTGCCTGGCCCACCGTTTTCTATTTTTAGTAGAGACAGGGTCTTCCTCTTGCTCAGGCTGCTCTCAAATTCCAGAGCTCAAGAGATCCTCCTGCTTTGCATCCCAGAGAGCCAGGAAAATAGGCGTGAGCATGTGACCTGAAAATGCTTCTTGATGCTGAAATCAGGTTCGCACGTATGGAGTGATAAAGTAGATACATATCTTTTTATACTCAAACCACCTAGCCACTTCCTAGGCAGCCACTAGATAGCACCTCAGCTTTGTTCTCTCACCTTTCACACTCACATGCATTCACAAAGAAGAGGCATGCTAGAAATGACTGCATGTAACTGATGTATTCCCTAGTTTTTAACCTGCTGCTCAATAGTAAGCTTTCTTATTCATCAGCCCGAGAATTTGGGAAAAGCTGGTGAATGAAAAAGAGAAATTTGAGCTACCCTAAGTTAGTATTATGTAAGGAAAGTGCTACTGTGAATCTAATATTATATACCTTATGTAGTATATTTTTCTCATGTCTAAGGACCATCAATAAAATTACTTCTAAGAAGATTTTCTCTAGAATTATAAGAATTTTGTTAGTTGGAGGTGTCTGGGGTATCCACTTTATATTTTACCAGGCAGATTATAAAACCCCAGAGATTCCTTCCCTTTGTGGATAATGATCATCTAAGCCTGTGTGTAAGAGCTTTGGAAAGGCTTGTTTGCTTATGTCCTACTCTCCTTCTGGGAATGCCAACTGCCTCCACTTTGATATAGTTGACTCTGTAATAAATCAAAGCAGAGCTACCCAGTCTTGACATCAACATGTGATTTCTGCTTTCTCCTCACATTTGCCCGAGGGTCCTTATATATAATCAGATAGTATGGTTTCTGGAAAAAGTATCAAAAGAAAACTTTATAGCCTTGATGGTAAGGATTGTACCAGGTACTCTTTTTTTTTTCTTAACAGTTTTATTGAGATATAATTCTCATACCATATGATTCATCCATTTAAAGTGTACTAGTCAATGAATTTTAGCATATTCATGGACCTGTGCATCAATCACCACAATTTTAGGACATTTGCATTACTTTCCAAACAAATAAATCCCGCCCCTCTTAGGCACTCCCTCCGCACTCCCCCATTCCTCTTAGCCCTAGGCAACTACTGATTTACATTCTGTTTCTAATGTACAATTACACTTGCTTATTCTAGACATTTCATATAAATAGAACTATACTATATGTGGTCTTTTGTGACTCCCTTCTTTCATTTATATAATAGGATTTTTTTTTTGTAGAGACAGTCTCACTTTATCAACCTCGGTAGAGTGCCATGGCATCATACAGCTCACAGCAACCTTCAACTCCTGGGCTTAGGCGATTCTCTTGCCTCAGCCTCCCAAGTAGCTGGGACTACAGGTGCCCGCCACAACACCTGGCTATTTTTTTGTTTTGCAGTTCAGCCGAGGCTGGGTTTGAACCCGCCACCTTCGATATGTGGGGCCAGTGCCCTACTCGATGAGCCGCAAGCACCACCCGTATAATAGGATTTTTTTTAATGTTTTTTTTTTTTTACAGGGTTTTGCTCCATGATCTAGACTGAAGTGCAGTTATGAAATCCATCATAGCTCACTGCAGCCTCCTCTTCCCAAGCTGAAGGGATCCTCTCACTTCAGCCTCCTGAGTTGCTGGAACTACTGGCATGTGCCACCACACCCAGCTAATTTTCTTTATTATTTTGTGGAGATGGGGGTGGATGGGTTGAGGAGGTCTCACTATTTTCCCCTGGCTGGTCTTAAGCTCCTGGCCTCAAGTGATCCTCTCACCTCAACCTCTCAAAGTGCTGAGATGACAGGTGTGAACCACCCATGTCCAGCCTCTAATTACCTTTTATCAAATATTCTTTTTTTTTTTTTTTTTTTGAGACAGAGCCTCAAACTGTCACCCTGGATAGAGTACTATGGCATCACAGCTCACAGCAACCTCCAGTTCCTGGGCTCAAGCAAGTCTCCTGCCTCTGCCTCCCAAATAGCTGAGAGTACAGGCACCCGCCACAATGCCCAGCCATTTTTTGGTTGCAGCCGTCATTGTTGATTGGCGGGCCCGGGCTGGATTCGAACCCGCCAGCTCAGGTGTACGTGGCTGGCGCCTTAGCCCATTGAGCCACAGGCGCCGAGCCATCAAATATTCTTAATTAAAAAAAAATCTCATTTAACAATGAGATTGGTCGATGAATGATTGACCAACAATGGTCAATGAATGATTGACCATTCATCAAAAGTGAATTTCTACACTGAAACTACTGTGAATTCTTTCCCCTTACAGCTAGGTTGTAATAAAACTTTGAATAATCATAAATTTTTTGAAATGTTTTGATCAACACAGTGGCCAACCATATCCCACTTAAGTACGCCGGAAGAATGCTCACTTGCCTGTGAAAGGTGAGAGCAACAAAATGCAGACAAATTAACACACAGTGTCTACTTGCCATTCTGACTTTCCTCAAACATATTACTGAGTAATTCATCTTCAAAATGAAACTACTCAGACTGCTGTGTATGAGAACCATTCAACTTTAAGTACCTCACATAGTGAAAAGGAAAGCCTGATAGACTTTGATTTTTATTCTGCTCTTGGACTCTGATTTGACAGAGGACTGAAGAGGAGCTTTGGTTGTACTATAACCAGGGGGAAGAGGTCAAAGATGTAGAAAGAATTAAAGATTATAAATAAAGGTCAACAACCTAGAAAGTCTTAAATGCTGTAGATAAGACTAAAGGGATGAAGGTGGTGGCTGCAAATTGGTTTTTTCTCGGAGACAGTATATAGAGTACTTTGTTTCATTGTTTCATACTGGTTTCTGCCCAAATGTTCTATACTTTGCAAATATTTTGAAATGCTTCCAGTAAAATATGTGTCTGTTGAAAAAGCATTTGATCACTGAGATTATCTTTCTTCAGCATAAAGATGGCTTCCCTTTGGACACCCATAGCTCATCTCAGCCTCCCTGTTACAGATGAAAGCATCAAGTCAGTGCTTGAATAGCATTAATTCTGGATTCAATTGCCTTACCTTTTCCAAAAATTTCCCTCACTAATTCCACTATTCGTTTTTCCCTTCTTTGGGTTTAACATAAAAATTAGCCCCTAGAGGCCCAGCGTAGTGGCTCATGCCTATAGTCCTGGCACTCTGAGAGGATGAGGCAGGTGGATCGCCTGAGCTCAGGAGCTCAAGACCAACCTAAGCAAGAATGAGACCCCATCTCTATTAAAAATACAAAAACTTGGCATGGGTGGTAGTGCACACCTGTAGTCCCAGCTACTTGGGAGGCTGAGGCAAGAGGAGTATTGCTAGAGCCCAGGAGTTTGAGGTTGCTGTGAGCTATGATACCCTGGCAATCTCCCCAGGGTAACAGATGGGAAGCTGAAGCAAGAGGATTGGTTGAGCCCAACAGTTTGAGTTTGCTATGGGCTCTGATGACGCTACAGCAGTCTACCCAGGGCTACAGAGTGAGACTCTGTCACAAACAAAAAAAAATTAGCCCTAGAAGAAATATGTAGTTCTGTTGGTACTGTCATTTAACCATTCCTCTGATCCTTGATATTTAGAGTTTTTTAAAAAAAACTATTTTAAACAATGTTGTTGTGAACATTCTTATACCTACATCTCTGCTCCTGTATGTCATCATTTCCTTACATCACCACTTTCAGATTTCATTTTATTTACCGTGAAGTTTTCTCTACTGAGAAGATAATGTGCTACTGCTGGAGACTCGGAAGAACAATTATTCAAACTGAATTATTAAACTGGCTTCTAAGTGGCAGTGATGCTTGTGAAAATGAGGTTAAGAAAACGGCTAGCCACGGGCCTGTCCACCCTTCCTGGTGTCAGCTGGCAAGAGATGGTCCACTCCAAGGAGCAGAAGGGCCTGCCTGGAAATACAAAGCAATTTCTACTACCTTAAAGCCTTTGCTGACTGTCAGCCTACGATGGTCTCAGGGTATGGAAGCAGGAGGTTGAGAAGCAGGAAGGTGCTTGCTGCCTGGAGCCCAGAGGCAAGACTCTACCTCCTGCACCTTAATCCTGGGCTGAGATTCAAGTCTCCCCCGTCCACCGCCTGTGGGGTCAGATCCCTGGACAGCTCAGCAGGCATTCTCTACTCTCCTCTATCCATCATTCTTTACAAAAAGGGTTCTCCTTCACACTTGTGTTTTATCTTACCTAATAGAAGCTAACTTACTGGCTATAGGGAAAAGTCTCCCAAGTTCAAAGAAATTGGGCTTTGTAATTCATTACACAACTGGTCTCTCCTGATAATAATTTTTCTTTCTTCCTGTCTTTCTCTCTCGCTTTCTCTCTGTCTTTCCTTCTTCCTTCCTTCCTTTCTTTCTCTCTGAGATGGGGTCTCACTCTTTCACCTTAACTAGAGTGCCGTGATCATAGCTCACTGTAACTGCTAACTCCTGGGTTCAAGCAATCTGCACCTCAGCCTCTCCAAGTACTTGAGACTGCAGTCATGTGCCATCATGTTTAGCTAATTTGTTTTTCTTTTGAGACAGAGTCTCACTTTGTTGTCCCTGGTAGAGTGCTGTGGTGTCACAGCCCACAGCAACCTCCAACTCTTGGACTTAAGCAATTCTCTTCCTCAGTCTCCCAAGTAGTTGGGACTACAGGCGCCTACCACAACACCCTGCTAATTTTAGAGACATGGTCCCCCTCTTGCTCAGGCGGGTCTCAAACTCCTGAGCTCAGGCAATGCACCCACCTCGACCTCCCAGAGTGCTAGGATTACAGGTGCGAGCCACCATGCCCAGTCTGAGTATTCCCCTTTCAAAAGGAAGCATAGACAAGTGTATTCTGGAAGAAAATTAGCAGGTTGTGCTACAGTCTAGCCGCAGCCACCAGTCTATGACAGTTACCAAATCCTGCGGGGCCACGCCTGTGAAGACCGCCAACCTGGCAATAGAGTAAGTTCTCTGGTTAGCCCACCTGGCTGCTCCCACTACGGCTCTGTGAGAATAAATCCCTTGTCCATAGTTCTCCAAGTTGTCTAGATTCACTCTCTGGCAGGCTCTTTGTCCATTATACTGCATGGCCATATATTTTTTGGCTTTTTTCCCTTTTTCCTTTTTCAGCTCGGAACTTATACACAGTGGCAGGAGCAGCACCAGCCATCTTGGGACCATGAAGGAATCTGACACCTCAGCCCTGATTTCCTTGATCTTATGACATCAATGACTGGCTACTTCTGAAATTCTTATATGAGAAAATAAACTCTTATGTGTTTAAACCACTGAGATTGGGTCTTTGTCACCCAAAATCAAATACAATTCTTTTTTTTTTTTTTTTGAGACAGAGTCTCAAGCTGTCGCCCTGGGTCGCGTGCCATGGCGTCATAGCTCCCAGCAACTTTCATCTCTGGCTCAAGTGATCCTCTTGCCTCAGTTGTCTATTTTTAGTAGAGATGGGGGTCTTGATTTTTGCTCAGGCTGGGTCTTGAACTTGTGAGCTCAAGCAATCTACCCGCCTAGGCTCCCAGAGTGCTAGGATTGCAGGCATGAGCCTCTGCACCTAGCCCCAAACACAATTCTTAATGACACAGAAAGCTTCCTTGAGAAGATGACATTTAAGCTGGGACTGGAAGGATTATGAAGTGGTAGATATTAGAATACCTGGAGAAAGCCAAAAGCCCTATCCACTCCACTTCCTTGCTGATGGCCTCCCATCTTAAGATTTCAAGGGAGGATTGGTTAGTCCAGAAGTGACATTTGTTTGTTTAGTTTTTAGAGACAGAGTTCTCTGTTGCTCAGCCTGGAGTACAGTGGTGTGATGATAGCTCACTGCAGCTTAAACTCCTAGGCTCATGCAATCTTCTTGTCTCAGTCCCCCAAGTAGCTTAGACTACAGGTACGAGGCACTATACCTGATTAATTTTTTAAACTTTCTGTAGAGAGGAGTTGTGCTATGTTATCTAGGTTGATCTTGAACTCCTGGCCTCAAGAAATTCTCCCGCCTTGTCCTCCCAAAGTACTGGGATTATAGGTGTAAGCTACTGCACCTGACCCAGAAGTGATATTTGAAGCTATGAGGAAGGGAGGACTTGGCGATGTGCTCTCATCTCTATGTGTATATTTCCTTCATGTTATGTGCCACCTAGAAGTTGTAATGACACGATCCCTGGTATGAACAGCCAGATTGCAGCCCCAGCAGACTGCAGTCCAGCATAATGCCTGGCACAGAGCAACTATGGAATAATAGTTACTAGATAGGCTGTTGCAGAGAGAGAGAGAGTAGGAGGAGGAAAAGCAAAGAAACAGAGGCAGAAGAATGGAAAACATGGAGTAGGGCAGGCTCCTTATAAAGGGGACACAATCCCATTTGAGCCCCACAATACTTCTCCAAGGCAGACAAGGAGGACTACAGTCAAGTGGTAGCTTCAGGGACACCCATAAGAGTGGCTGTCCAGCTCACAGCCTTTCTTTCTTGGGTGCCCAGTGGACATGAGATTTGATTTGGCCATCCATGGTACCTCCCTCCCAACTCCCAGCCATGACAATTGATCCAAAACTTGGGTATAGGATCCAGGCTGGGATGATTAAAGTCCTTTCCCCAGGAATTTTCAAACCTGAGGCAAGAAAAGAAACTCCTTCCCCTCTAGCTGTAAGAGTGTGAGCCTGGGTTTCCTACAGCCTGATCCAGCTTCCTAGAGATGGCTAACCTGGGTGATGAGCCTGCTACGCAGAGAAAAGCAACGAGATAGACAGAAAGAAAGCACCATGGATCTTCAAACCCCTGGTTCTAGCCATCCCTGAGGTCAGCTCCACCCTGCCTTTCCTAGTTATATGAGCCAATAAATTCCTTTTGTGTAGAAGAGAGTTAGTGTTGAGTTCCTCCCCCTTGAAATCTATCAGTTACCTTCCTCTCCAAAATTCACCCTGAACTGAGCACTTCTCACTATCTCCACTGCCACAGCCTGGCACAAACCACTAGTATCGCTTGCCTGGATGAATGTAACAGCTTCCCCATGGTCTCCTGCCCCTCTCCATCCCCTAGTCCAAGTGATCTTAAACAAATGTCAATGAGATCACGTCACTTCCCTGCTTAAAACTTTCCAGTGGCTTCTCATCACTTTTAGAGGAAAATACAAAGTCCTCATTCTGTTTTACAAGGCCCTCTATAGCCTGCTCCTGTCTACTTTCCAATTTCATCTCACACCACTTCCCTATGCTTCAGCTGCCTCGGCCTCATCTGTGTTTCCCAAATGCATGAAGCTCATTGTTTCTTCAGTGACTTTGCACCTGCTGCCCCAAGTCTTTGCATGGTCAACCCCTCATTACTCAGTTGTTAGCATAGTAACATAGAAATCATGGCTCCCCACCCCATCCTTTTCTATATCATTATGTTGTTCAAATTATTCATAGAAATTATTACTAGTTGTAATTATCTTAACTATGTTTTTGTTTGCTGTTTTGTTGGCTGTCTATCTTCCCTGGAGTTTGAGTTTCAGGAGTAGAGAACTCAGCTAGCTATTTTTTTGTTTGTTTGTTTTGTTTTTTTTTGAGACAGAATCTCACTCTGTCACCCTGGTTAGAGTGCCATGGCGTCACAGCTCACAGCAACCTCAAACTCTTGTGTTCAAGTGATCCTCTTGCCTCAGCCTCCTGAGTAGCTAGGACTACAGGCACCTTCAACAACCCTTGGCTAGTTTTTCTATTTTTTAGTAGAGATGGGGTCTCACTCTTGCTTAGGTTAGTCTCAAACTCCTGAGCTCAGGCAGTCTACATGCCTCAGCCTTCCAGAGTGCAAGGATTACAGGTGTGAGCCACTATTCTTGCCCCCTCAGCTGTCTTGTATACCATGAATGAATGAATGCATTACAAAATGAGGAAGGGCTTGAGTTATAGGAGGTCTCCTCTCCTCTGCACCACACTGTTGACCCCTGATTAACTTGCAGAGGAACTTGGACTTGACAAGCAACCTTACTTAGCCTGTTTCTTCATTTGTGAAATGGGAACATCAGGCCAGGTACAGTGGCTCATGACTGTAATCCTAGCACTCTTGGAGGCCCAGGCAGGTGGATTGCTTGAGCTCATGAGTTCAAGACCACCTCAAGCAAGAGTGAGACCCGTCTCTACTGAAAGTAGAAAAACTAGGCATTGTGGCGGGTGTCTGTAGTCCCACCTACTTGTGAGACTGAGGCAACTGGATCTCTTAAGGCCAAGAGCTTGAGGTTGCTGTGAACTGTGACCCCATGGTATTCTACTGCGGGTGACAAAGTGAGACTCTGTCTCAAACAACAACAAAAAATATGGGAAGACCATTCTTTACTAAGCCCAGAGCAACAGTTTGAGATGTAAGGAGGGAGGAAGTGGAAAAGTCCGCAGACTATCAGAATAGAATGGGGCTGGCCTGGTTGGGGGAGCACCTCGATCTGGCCTGCTTCTTCCTCTCTGGGTCACTGGTGCTCACGCTCACACAGCCTCCCCACCCCCACTCTCATAAGTCTTATTTTACAGCTCCTGTGAAAAACTTGCATGACGCCATGACCTTCACTGTAAGAAAGCATGGGCTATAAAAGGCCATCCTTGGCTCCCTACTCTGTAGTTAAATATTGATAATACTGTGAAATAGAGGCCTGGAGTCACACCACATATCCCTCCTGCCCCCACAGTGGTGGGACTCTCAGACCTCTCCAAGCACATCTCCCTGTCCATCCAAAGGATCTGAATGTTTTCTCTCTCCTTGATGCCAGCACATAAGAAGGAAACCACTGGGCTCCTGGTTCTTGCAGTTTGTGAAAATAGGTGGAACCTATTTGCCCTCTGAGGCCACTCATTCAAGAGGTCAGTCACCTGGGAGAGGCAGAGAAGGCTCCGGGACTGGGCGGGTGCTAAGGGCAGAACTGCGGGATGGGCTGAGCTGCCACAGGCTCAGCAGGCACTGCCCCCTCACTGATGCTGATAGCTGTGCTTGCTGAGGACAGCTCAGGTGCAAAGACCATCCTGTGCGGCTGTGAGGAGGAGGAAGAGGAAGACACGGAAATCAGTGCTGCTCCCAACAGCAGATCAAGGCAGCTCCTGTGAACCCCAGATCCAGGGTGAGTGTTCTCAACCTGCCAAGGAGATGAGTGGCCCAGGTCTCGGGAAGGAATTATATATAGCCCAATGGCAGACGGTTAAGCCTTGTTTAAAATGCAGGGATTTCCCAGAGGGGCTTAAGGGGACAAGCCAACTAAATGCAATATGAAGTCTTAAGTGGGAACAGGAAAAGGACACTAGTAGAAAAACAAATGAAAGCGGAATAAAGCATAAAATTTAATAATAAAATGGGGCTGGGGCAGTGGCTCACACTTGTAATCTGAGTACTCTAGGAGGCTAAGAAGGAAGGATCACTTGAACTCAGGAGTTCAAGACCAGCCTGAGCAAGAGTGAGACCCTGTCTCTACTAAAAATAGGAAAGTCTAGCCAGGCGTTGTGGTGGGCACCTGTAATTCCAGCTACTTGGGAGGCTGAGGCAAGAGGATCTCTTGAGCCCAAGAGTTTGAGGTTGCTGTGAGCTATGATACCACAGCACGCTAGCCAGGGTAACAGAGTGAGACTCTGTCTCAAAAAATATTCTGATAATAAAATAAAAATGATAATATGATGTTCACTCAGCAAGCAAACTGCATAAGTGATAAAGTATGATAAAGTATGTCCTTCGTTTCTGTGGTAGCTAACACAGTTGGGGAGAGCTAATCTCAGTTTTGGATTTGTATCCCCCTTGTGATTTTGGCTTTTTGTTGGTTGGTATATGCTTTTTGTAACAATATTATACGTATATAAAACACATTCCACTGTGTACACATATCTGATTAGTTCCATTAATTAAATATCCAGAATTAGAATTGTATTATTTACAGATTTTGAGAAAAGGTATAATTAAGGGCAGTGCCTGTGGCTCAGAGGAGTAGGGCGCTGGCCCCATATGCTGGAGGTGGTGGGTTCAAACCCATCCCTGGCCAAAAACTGCAAAAAAAAAAAAAAAAGTATAATTAAAATAAATACATATATTTTTAAATGCACGTAAATATACATTTAAAATAAACGTAAAATATACATATATTAAATAATGTAATTACATGTATCATTTTCAGGAAGGTAGTGTGTACTCACAAGAAACTGTACGATACAGAAGTGTTCAAGGTGAATGGTCCATCGCACTCCCCAGAGGCAGACAGAATTGGGTGTCTTGACCTCCACACTCTCTCCTCTGTAGGGACAGGCGAGCCTATCTAGGGAACAGGTGCCTCTTACATTTGAGATTAGGCAGAATGTCACAATCCTTAGCACAGTGCTCCAGAGAGCCAAATGGAGCTGGAACACAAGATCATGTCTGTTAGTCATTTCTGTAACTCTGTCTTTGCATTATTTTGTAGACAGATAGATAGATATAGTCGAAAGCTCCCTCAAATGAGGAGGTAGGTAGTGTGTGTCTGAGTCCATAGAAGTCTAAAAAGGGTCTTTCTTTCTCCTGACTTCCATCTTGATGTATGAAAAGATTAAGTCAGTATTCTATTTATATCAAATATTTTCCCTTAGAATCTAGCAGCGTTTTTTCAGAGCATTTAGTGCTGGAAAAAACTCTGATGTCAATCTAGTTCTTTTGCTAATACTCTGGTTTTCTGTTTGGTGTTCTGCCTTTCGGTTTTTGTTGTTGTTGTTGTTGTTTTGGAGGTTTTGGCCGGGGCTGGATTTGAACCCACCACCTCTGGCATATGGGGCCAGCGCCATACTCCTTTGAGCCACAGGTACTGCCGTGTTTGTTTGTTTTTTTGAGACAGAGTCTCCCTTTGTTGCCCTCGGCAGGGTGCCTTGGCATCACAGCTCAGAGCAACCTCCAACTCTTGGGCTTAAGCAATTCCCTTGCCTCAGCCTCCTGAGTAGCTGGGACTACAGGCGCCCGCCACAACGCCCGGCTATTTTTGTTGTTGTTGTTGTTGCAATTGTCATTGCTGTTTTAGCTGGCTGGGGCCAGGTTCAAACCCACCATCCTCGGTATATGGGGCTAGAGCTCTACCAGCAATCAGTATTATGGAGCTTTCAGGCTGCCAGGCTAAAAAATGTCAAGTTTTACTTTTCGTTTTCCTGATTACCAAGGAGTTTGAGCATTCCTTCACATACTTGCCAATTCTTTACATTTCCTGCTTTGTAAACGGCCCATTTATGTCCTTTTGTCCATTTATCTACGAGGGTTCCTGCCTTTTTCTTGTTGTTTTGCAAGAATTCTTTGTATATTCTAGATATGATTCCCATCTTGGTTTTAAGCTTTGCAAACATCTTATCCCAATCAGAAATGTGTTTGCTATTTTATTCATGAACAGCTATCCTTGGTTTTAATTGTTTGTTGTTTTTGAATGAACTTTTGTGACTTTAAGAAGTCTTACCCTGCATCTATTTTTATTTTTTTTTTAATTAACTTTGTATTTTTCTTCTTACACTAAGGCCTTTAATCCATGTGGAGTCAGTTTTTGCACATTCCCTTTGGTAGCTCTGCATTGGGTCTTTTCTCCATATGATGAGCCAGCTTTCTCTACGCCACCTACTAAGCAATTTCTCCTTCCCCTACGAGTCAGTAGAGCTACCTTTATTGTATGTCAAGTTTCCATGTGTACATAGGTCTCTCTCAAATCTTGATTCTGATCCTTTTGTCTAGTGGTTTAGTCTTGTGTCCAAATCACATTTTTTTATTCCTGTGTCTCAACACCTGGTAGGCAGGGCCAACCTCTCCTCTTTCTCTTCCTCCACTCTCCCTAAGGTTGACTGAGCTATTTGATGATGTTTTTTTTCTATATAAATGTTAGCATAAGTTTATCAAAGTCCTCCAAAAATGCATTTAAGTTAGGATTGAAGTGAATTTATAGATTGATTTGAGGATAATTGACATCTTTATAATTTATTCAAATCCCTTTTTTTTGTCTTAGAGTTTTAAATTTTTCTCCATAGAAGTGTGTTTTTTATTCTTGGTTAAATTTAATCTAGATGCTATTGTGAATCATATCTTGTTTTTATTTAATTTCCAGCCCACTAATAATATGAGATATGCTATTGATCTTCTATATAGCAACCTCAATGCTTTTATTAGTTTTTCTGAAAATTATGAATTTTATCTCTTTTAAGAAAGAAGCTTTCTTCTTTTTCTTTCTCTATAGCTCTTGCCAGGACCTCCAGGACTATATTAATCCATAATAGTCAAATGTAGCCAGCAAATTATTGTCCTTTGTTTTTGTGTGTGTGTTTTTTTTTTTTTTTTTTTTTTGAGAAAGAGTCTTAATATTTTGCCTTGCTATGGTTTCATAGCTCACAGCAACCTCAAACTCTTGGGCTCAAGTGATCTTCTTGCCTCAGCCTCCCAAGTAGCCCCAATGCCCAGCTAGTTTGTTCCATTTGTAGTAGAGACAGGGTCTTTCTTTGGTTAGGCTGGTCTCAAACTCCTGACCTCATGCAATCCATCCACCTCAGCTTCCCAGAGTGCTAGGATTTCAGGCATGAGCCACCATGTCCAGCCCGAATTGTTGTCTTATTACTTAGCTTAAAGAAAGTGTATCTATAGTTTCTCCATTTAATGTAATGTTTGCTGTAGGATTTCTTTTTATTACACATAAGAAAATGTATCATCTTTGCCATTTTTAAGCATATGTCTTTGCATTAAGTACATCCACATTGTTGTACAACCATAGCCACCATCCATTTATAGAACTCTTTTCATCTTATATACCTATTAATCAATCTGATGGTGATTAATCATCATCATCCCCCCTCCCTGCTGTAGGATATGTTTACTTTTTCATTTCTTTTTTAAATTTTCTTTGTGAGACAGAGTCTTACTCTGTCACCCAGGCTGGAGTACAGTGATCTGATCATAGCTCATCGTAACCTTGAACTCCTGGACTCAAGGGATCCTCCTGGCTCAACCTCCTGAGTATACCACACCTAGCTATTTATTTGTGGCAAGGTCATCACTTCTTGGCCTTTATTATACCAATATAATTCACATGTAGTATTTGTGACAGGGTCTCACTCTGTTGTCCCAGTTAGAGTGAAATAGCATCATTATAGCTCATACAACCTCAAATTTTTGGGATCAAGCAGTCCTCCTGCCTCAGCCCTCCAAGTAGCAAGAACTACAGGCACATGCCAGCATGCCAAGCTAATTTTTAAAATTTTCTATAGAGATAGGGTCTTGCTATGTTGCCCAGGCTGGTCTTGATCTTCTGGCCTCAAACAATCCTTCCATCTCTATCTCCAACAATGTTGGGGTTACAGCCATCAGCCACCACATCCAGCCTCTTATAGGATTTTTATATATTACCCTTATCATGGATTAGCAAGTTCCTTCTATTCCTAGTTCCTACTGAGTTTTTATCATGCTTATTAATCATATGACTTTTCTCCTTTAGCCTGGGACTATAGTGAATTATGTTGATATAGTTTCTAATGTTAAACTGTCTTTCCATTCCTGGCATGAAACTTACTTCATAATGATATATTATTTTCTTAATATATTGGTGAATATATTTAGCTAAATTTTTTTTAGGATTTTTGCACCTATTTGCATAAGTGAATAGGCCTGTTTTCTTTTCTTGTTTTGTTGTCATCTAGTTTTGAAGCCATTGTTAAATGCTCTTTATCTGTTTTGGCAGATAAGTTGTTTAAAATAACAATTAATAGGGTGGTGCCTGAGGCTCAAAGTAGTAGGGCACCAGCCCCACATGTCGGAGGCGGTGGGTTCAAACCCAGCCCCAGCCAAAAACTGCAAAAAAAAAAAAAAAAAAAAAAGAATTAAAAACTTTCACAATTAAAGCCATTCAGACCGGGGTTTTACTTTTGGAGGGGAGAGCTTGAACCATGATTTAAATTTGTTTTTTATTTATTATTGTCCACTTTTTTTGTTTGTTCGTTGTAA
>CAUYRH010079366.1:0-13434 GCA_963574655.1 Perodicticus potto
TTCCTTTTGGAAGGATGTTTGGAGAATACTTAGAGATCTAAAAATAGACCTGCCATTCGATTCTATAATTCCTTTACTAAGTATATACCCAGAAGACCAAAAATCACATCATAATAAAGATATCTGTACCAGAATGTTTATTGCAGCCCAATTCATAATTGCTAAGTTATGGAAGAAGGCCAAGTGCCCATCGACCCACGAATGGATTAATAAATTGTGGTACATGTATACCATGGAATACTATGCAGCCTTAAAGAAAGATGGAGACTTTACCTCTTTCGTGTTTACATGGATGGAGCTGGAACATATTTTTCTTAGCAAAGTATTTCAAGAATGGAAGAAAAAGTATCCAATGTACTCAGCCCTACTATGAAGCTAATTTATAGGTTTTACATGAAGGCTATAACCCAACTATAGCACAAGAATATGGGGAAAGGGGAAAGGGAGGTCAGGAGAGTGGGGAGGATGCGTGTAGGGAGGGTAATTGGTGGGGCCACACCTATGGTGCATCTTAGAAGGGTACAGGCAAAACTTACTAAATGCAGAATACAAATGTCTTCATATAGTGATTAAAAGGCCATGAAGGCTATTTTAAACAGTTTGATGAAAATATTTCAGATTGTATATGAAGTCAACACATTGTGCCCCATGACAGCACTAACGTACACAATTATGATTTAATTAAAAAAAAAAGAATGAAGGAAAAACAAAGCAGTTTCAGATAGAAGGAAACTAAGAATACTTGCTGCCAACAGACACACACTACTAGGCATGATGACACCAGTTCTTCTGGTTCAAAAGAAGGGACACTTGAGGAAAACTCAGATCAGAAAGGAATGAAGATGGTCTGTCCTCCAGAAATTGAAAAAAGGGAAAGGAAGGAAGAACATTAGAAAAAGCAAATACGTATATAAAGATTATTTTTCCTGTTATTTAAAAAATGTACATACAAATTGCAAGGGTACATGTCAAATCTTTTAAGTGTAGAGTATAAATGTCTTAACACGATAATTAAGTAAATGAGGTGAAGGCTATGTGAACCAGTTTGATGTAAGCATTCCAAATTGTATATAAAATCAGCACATTGCACCCTATAAATGCATTGATGTATACAGTTATGATTTAATAAAAACATAGTTAAAGCTAAAACAAAGAACTATATTATGTGGCATTTATAATACATGTAATATATATGTGTACTAGAACATAAAGGACCATAGTGTGGTGTAAATGGGCCTATTATGTGGCAAAGTTTCTACATTTTATTTTTTGCTTATTTTATTTTAGGTGAAGGTGAGGGTACAAACAATCAGGTCACGATAATTGAATTTGTTAGGTAGTGTCCATCTTGCAGTTGCATCCCGCACCCAAAAGGGGGTGCCACATACCCTTACATTGTGCCCATTAATTGGGAGCACACCAACCCCCCTTTCTGTCCTCTGCCCTCTCCCTTTTGCCCCCTCCCCCAACCTGAAATGAATTGAGTTTTATTTATATGTGGGCTTGTATTAGATCATCTACTGGCTTCATATTAGTATTGAGTACATTGGATATTTGGTTTTCTATTCTTGTGATACTTTATTAAGTAGAATGTGCTTCAACTCCATCCAGGTTAATACAAAAGAGATAAAGTCTCCATCTTTTTTGTGGCTGAATAGTATTCCATTGTATACATATATCACAGTTTGTTAATCCATTCCTGAATTAATGGGTATTTAGGTTGTTTCCACATCTTGGTGATTATAAATTGAGCTGTGATAAACAATCTAGTGCAAATGTCTTTATGATAAAATTATTTTTTTTCTTCTGGGTAGATGCCTAGTAATGGGATTGCAGGGTCAAAAGCTTCCACATTTTACATGAAGTTGTACAGTATGATAGAAAAAAATAACATCCACCCCCAAGGATGCCCATATCCTAATTCCAAACCCTTGTGTATATGTCATATCACATACACATACAAGTGGGAATGAAAGCTGCAGATGGATTAAAATTGCTAATCAGTGAAATCAACATAAAGAAATTATCTTGGATTATTTATGGGCCCACTGAAGTCAGGAAGGGTCTTTAAAAGGTGGAAGACGGAGGCAGGAGAAAAAGCCAAGGCGACGCTGATGAGAAGATGCTTCTAGGTTGGCTTTAAAGATGGAAAAAGAGAAGGAAGAAGACGATGAGCTGACCAGTGCAGGAAGCTGATTCTCCTCTGAGCTGCTGGAAGGAGTGCGGCCCAGCCCACACCTCCATTTTGGCTTATTGAGACCTGTGCTATATATTTGACGTACTGAATTGTAAGATAAAAAGTGGTGTTGTTTTCAGCCACTATGTGAAAATGTGTTACAGTAGCAAGAGAAAACTAATAAAAGGCACAAGTTGTAATTCTTAAAGCAACCTCTAAACCACAATTCACAAAAGTGTAGTTACCTACTGTGGATCCGGGATCCCAGAAGGAAAGAGGATCCCGGGCACGTGTCTCTCCCCTCAGGGAGAAGCCTGAGACTGTCCTTTGTTTGGGGCTACAGAAGATGTGAAATGAGGCTTTTATATTAATATTATTTTTTAGATTTCCTACAGAATTATTTTTTATACATTGAAATTAATGTTATAAATGATCTAATGAGAACTGATTTACAATGTCACTTTATTTTTTGCACTAGACAATTTTAAATAGAAATCTTCGCATAGACTTTACATACTTAAAAACTGTGATAATCAGTGTTTAAGTTTTAGAAATACCTCTCAATACCTCAGATAATGACAGCTACACATACACACTGACAAAACGAATCCTTTGCACTTGCAATGATATACATATTTTCCCCAGGAGTAGATTTATTTTCCATTTGAACCCATATTCCTGTATTGCTAATGAGAGTTTAACTTGGGTACATTCTGAATGTACTTCATTTCCAATTCTTTAGGGATATAGATTTAATAATACACTGAGACACATCTTAGGAAATTTATGCAACTCAACAACGGCTGGAGTCTAACCTTTAAACACATGGGTTTGTCAATGATTTACACAGCAGACACAGGGGCTAGTGCAAAGACATTTGCTACTGCCTGGCAAAATATTTATTATGAGTACTTGAAGGAATTTGAAAAAAAGGACCATTAGAAGACACATCCCAAACAAAGAACTGCTTTTTCCTAACCTCACAGACTATACAAAAAGCTTTCCGAGAGTCAGACTACAAATAGTTCTGCTACAGTAAAAAATGGAAGGTCCTTCTTCATTTATAGCCCACACCTTTCCATTTTTCATAACTGATTCCATAAAGTGGTTGTTCATTGCTAAAGAAGATTGAAAAAAATCTTCCTGTTTCTCTGTATTTGTTCCCCACTAATAGTGTCTTGGGAAGGTTAGTGAATATAGTAGCAAGCTAAGTTTGCTTTATTTATTATATTTTTAATTTTTTAAAACTTGTATGGTAAGTCATTTCTTGAAATGCAAAACATGGCCAATCAAAATATCCCTAGGATTTTGTAAAGTGATATTCAAAACATACTTCAGTATTATTATTAAAATCTGGGTCTTTCAAAAAGGACCTCTTAGGGTCTATGCTATGCTGTTTTTATTGGAATATGACAAGGAGTTTTCCCTCACCCCGCACTTGGTCCCACTGTGTACCCATGAGAATTAAAGAGCATTCTAGAATGAATAGCCAATAACATAGGTAGATTTGGCCGAATGTTACAAACTCTGTAATTTTACCTTTAAAAATGGAACTAAATGTCCCAAGATTATTCATTTTTATCTTTGGACTGATTCATTTATAAAAAAACATACTTTATAAAGATGTTTTCAACTTATTTTATTTGAATGACTTTTATTTCACATTTTGTATTTCAATCTCCTGCTTTAAGAACAAGGCAACTTGGGGGATATTTCAACTCATGACTCTTCAGGCAAAAAAAAAATCTCATTCAAGAATCATAATTATCATATTGGCAATTATTCAGATATTATCGTAGAAAATGGATTAATCTTTTTGACATAACAATTTCAGAGGAAACAGATGGAGATATGTAAAAGGTAACAATAAAATATTCAATTTACTTAGGCCCTGCTATGTCCCATATGATTTAGGTGTTGTTTGTTAATTTTAACCGTCTTATAGCATAGGTTTCCATTTGAGGAAGTAGAGGCTGAGGAAAGCTAAGTAAAATTGTCCCAAGTTATACAGCAGTAACTGTAAGAGAAGTGATTGAGACTCAGGTTTGTCTTCCTGTCAGGATTTTATTGTCATTATTATTATAATTATCATCATCATTATTGCATTGTAATCCTCCATGACTAGCTAGCCACATCAGCTGAATTAGCCTTGGTATTCAATTATTTGACAGACTGGAGTCAGTTATCACATATAAGAAGCTTTCCTAATATCCTTCTACCAATGACTCATTGGCTCTGATTTGTCAAGGGCAAAATAAAAAAAAAAAAAAACACTGGGTGAGGTCAAGCTGGATGGATAGAGAATATTCAAATTTGCTGTACTCTCTGACTCTAGTACAGGTAACATCCCTCACAAGGTATTTGGAAGGTCAACTTAATCCAAACTGTCATTGGATGTATCAAATGCATTAATACAACACTAGAGGAATAAATAAAACTTCAAAGTCTTGATGGCACCAAATGCCTTATTTTCTAGAATGTTCTCATACTAGGCCAGATAATTAAGTTTGGAAACTCAAGCTAGAGAAAGTGCAACTTAACTCATTGCTAAATATCACCTTCTAAATCCTCCCTTTGGGAAGCTAAGCACCAACACCAACACCTCGTCCATTCTTCGAAGCACTTTTTCTAGGATGAGTTCATGAACTTAATTGACCTCATAGATAAGATTTTCCCATTCATCCCCCCAAATGCACAAGAAAATATGAAAGTAATATTCAGGTTTCAAAATATTTAATTTGTGTCTACATACAGCAGCAAATACATGAATTAAGACTAAGTAAAAACTAACTATTTAAATGTTTTCATTCTGATGTTAATTAGTAAGTGACCATTTACTATGTGACAATTATCACATGAGAAAAAAGGAATAAGCATGAATAAGATAGAATCCCTACACTCAACAATCACATGAGGGAGTAGAAATTCAAACAAGTAAATGCACAATATTTATTTGTGAAATCACAGAGATAAGCACAGGGTAGTAACAGGAGTACAGAAAAGGGATGGCTTGTAAAGGGGCTGAGGGAAAAGATGGATTAATAATTAAAGGAAGCTGAAACACAGGGGTGTCCAGAGTTTTGGGTTCTCTGGGCCACAAAGAAGAGTTCTCTTGGGCCACACAAAGTCATTGGGATTTTAAAATATTTTTATTATAAAGGTAAAAGAAAAGTGAGCAATATAAAACTAGTTGGGTATTTGGCAATATATTTGAGAAGCTAATTCATCAATATCTGATTCAATGAAAGTAGCTGTACTTCTCCGTGATTTCTCAAGGTGTTCATTGAATAGTTTGATTCTAATTTTGCTCTTATTGTGCTTCATTCTCGAAAATAGTTGCTCGTAAATATAGGTGCTGCCAAAAAGCAATGACATGAGTAAAGTGTGACTATAAAGTGAAGGATACTTGTCTATGGGAAGATAAGACCTATAAAAGTCCCGTAAAGAAAGATGATCACATTTTTCCTTAACTTGAATGTCAGATTGCAGCTCTGTGCATTCCACTTAAAAATTGGCAAGGATCATATTTACCTCTACTGAAAATGGACTCAGAAATGCCCCCAAATATTGATTATTTCCCCAGAAATCTTGAAATATGTTCCCAAATTCTTGTACCAAATTGAAAAGCAAGGCTGCATATTTTTCACTGTTCACAGGCCTGTGGTTTAACCAACAACATTTTATGTTGAAATGCATAAAATCATTTGCCTTAATTTGAGTTTGCCACACTTTCAGTTTCATTTGGGATGCTGTTATGGTTTGAAACTTTGTACTGCTAAGTTAGTTTTCACCTTGAAGACACATGTTAAACTCATTTAAATGATGGGTTAAATCTACTAAAATTGCTAAATCAGTAAGGTAATTGTCATCGTCAAGTTCTAGCACAAATTTGGTTTCTGATACCGTATGTGATTTGATAACATGAATCAAATCATATAATTTTTTCAACATTTGGCTTAGACTTAACCATCTTACTTCTAAAAAATAAATGATGTTGCCATAGTCCGCATCAATACTTTTAAGGAATTCCTGGAATTGGTGATGATTCAATACCTTGGTCCTTATGAAATTCTCAGTCTTGGTGATAATATGCTTGACATTATTCATTTTTAAAGGTTTTTAAAAAAGCTTTTGCACATGAATTTCCTTGATGTACTATGCAACAATACATTATCAAAGGTGAGTTTTGGCCTTTGCCAAGTGTATTGTTTAATTTTGCCAAGTGCATCGTCTTTTGTTAATTTTACAAGTCCCTCTCTTTTACAACCATTGCTAGGGCATCATCAGTAACTATACCAGATATGCTGACAATGGACAAAGAAAATCACTTTAACATATTTTTTACTGCTTTGTATAAATATCTTGATTTAGTTGTGCCTTTTAGTGGCACTAAAGGAGACATTTCTTCAGTGACATTATATTCTTCATCAATACCGCTAATAAAAATGGCAAGTTGAGCCATATTTGTAGTGTTGGTGCTGTCATCCATTGCCAAATCATAACATTTATATTAGCAGCTTTACTCTCCAAAATTTTTCATTCAATTTTCCAATTTACTCAGTTTTCCTGGTAAAAGTCTGATGATACAAACTGATTATAGAAATACCTTCTTTTTTTTTTTTTAGGGACAAATTATATGTGCTATGCTTTCCATACATTGTTTCATAAACTCACCATCAGTAAATAATTTTACTTTTTGCCATTAAATATGCTACCTCATAATGAGCTTTTATAACAGAATCAATCTGAGTTTTTTGTTGAGAAGAATGATTTTTGTTGAGAAGAAAGGTTTTTTTTCAATTCTGCTATTTTGTTCTTACAACACAATGCTTCGCAGGCATCAAATTTGGCAGCATGTGCTTGCTTGCATATATTGTCTTTTCAAATTATAGTCTTTGAAAACTTGCACACATTTCCTACAAATTCATCTGCTCATTTTCATTGAACCATCTTCCTTCATTTGTAATTTTAATTTTGGGGTCTTCTGTTTCCCTTTGAGATATTGTAGAATTCACACTGAGATTAAAAATAATAATAGATAACGGATTCTATTAAACTTTATTATGAAAATTATTTGACAGGAAAATAGAAAGCAAGGTTTGGGCCCTTTAACATCTAAGCTGACCATGTAAAAAAATGTAAAGACAGTAAATTTTATATTTTGTGCATTTTACCACAATGTGAAGATTGAAATAATAAAAAGTAGTCAAGGGCCAGCCCCTTAGAGAGACTGACAGAAAAAGGCAGATGGGTGATCCCTTGGAGCCCTTTGGCTTTCCAATTAAGACATAAAGTGAAAAGGTAATGTATTGTAGAAATTCAATGGATCCCTAAAGACACCAAGGATTAGGTTTATTTTTAAAAACTTGTCAATACTTTTTACCTTGAGAGGTAAGTTTGGGGATAAGGAGGTTGTTTATTATTATGCTTTATAACTTGCATATATGTAATATTTTCTTTTATATGTGGTAAATATAATGTAACAATACTCTTTAAGAACTCAAAAACTGCAGTATTTTTGTTTATAATTAAACTTTCCACTAAATGTTAGCAACCTCACTTATTCTCATGTTGAAATCTCCAACAAAATTACATGCTTAGTTAAATTAATTTGATTCTCTTTAAATTTCCTATAAGGTCTATAGGAACTTAGACCTATAGGAACTATAGGACACTGTTGTATATTATTTAGATTAA
Source organism: Perodicticus potto (assembly GCA_963574655.1). NCBI lineage: Eukaryota > Metazoa > Chordata > Mammalia > Primates > Lorisidae > Perodicticus > Perodicticus potto. Next base: position 7,874 of record CAUYRH010079366.1, read on the forward strand.
TTATATTTCAAATTATAAGAGGCTAAAGATTTCTGTTTCACAGCTGTTTTTACACACACACACACACACCACATATATTCATTTTATGTGCTCACAAGTAATTTATTAGGCAAACTTGATCTGGCTAAGGGGAGAAAGGTCTCCAAAATATTAACATAAATGCCTCAGTTCAGGTATTAAATGTTATGCATTACATTCATAAATGAGTCTTCAGGTTCTTAGTCAGAATTTTTACAACAATTTTCCCACACTTCTAACTGGAGTAGTTAATGGTTTGCCTAGCCTAAAATTGATTGGAATAAGTGACCATGAAAAGGTTGACACTTTCACACTAGCAAGCAGAAATAGCTGGAAACTTTATAGTGATGGCCAAGAGTTCAAAATTATAAAAAAGGTAGAATCCTGCCATAATTTCATATTGGCCATAATAGCTATTAATTTAAGGGTGTAAAAACCATAACTCAGGGGAGGTGGAGCAAGATGGCAGACCAGAAGGATCATTTAGCTGAGCTCTCCTAGAATGATTGGGGAAAAAGAGAGAAGCCAGCCATACCTGGCACGGGGACCTTACTCAGAGTCATAGTTCAGGGAGTACAGTAGGGGGTGGTGAGCTGGATACAGTATTTGATCCCAAGTGGTGGAAATCTGACAAATTAGACAAGTGATTGTGACTGGCTGGGCTCAGCTAGCCACGCACAGAAGTTGAGGATAAGAGGAAGCCTTTCTGGAGTTTTCAGTTGTTGGGAGATGTGTGTTATGTGGAAAGCTTGGAACAGTGGGTAGACTTGAACAGTATAAAGCAACCACATTCAAATGCCAGTTGAAGTGGATTTGTCACATGTTTGGTGGCTAGTAAAGCAGTCATACTGAGAAGGTCTCTGTGGCCAGGGGCTGCCATTGTGAGAAGGTCAGAGAAGGTCTTAGCAGGGGCTTAATGTACAGCTATCTTCATTCTGCCTACCAGGACCAAAACTGCACTCTTGGGACAGACTGAGGGACTACCCCACCCCACAGGAACTGGAGTCAGGGGGCACTGTGAGACCTGCCCATGAAGGATTCTTGTGAACTTTAAAATCCCAAACCAGAAGTGTCTGAATACTGAGGAAACAATCAGGCAATCATTGAAGGCAACTAAGTTTGAAATAAGGACCATAGAGGTTGCTGGCTGTGCTGCCTCCTTAAAAAAATACACAGCCACCTGGTGAGCAAGCAGAATACTGCAACTTACTTTCATCAAGAGCAAGGACTTCTGCTTGAAACAAAGGAGGCAGTGAGAACCAAAAAGGAAGACAAGGAGGTGAACAAGAAGAAAGAACACATGAGGAGGAACCAATAGAAAAATTCATGAAACATGAAAAACTGAAACAGAGGAACTTCCCCAAGGGACCATGAAGCAGCTACTGCAGAAGACTCCACCTATAAAGACTTAATGGACTTGACAGATTATGAATTTATAATATGGATGATAAAGACAATAAAAGGAAAGGATAAGAAAATGGGAAGACAGAACCAAAAGATAATGTAGAATATAGAAAGGATATGGCAGAGCTTAAGGAAATGAAGGAGACAATCAGGGAATGTAAAGATGCAGTAGAAAGTATCAAAAATAGATTAGAACACGGAGAAGAGAGAACCTCAGAGCTAGAGGGTAAAGTTTTTGAGTTAACCCAGGTAGTTAAAGAGGCAGAAAAGAAGAGAGAGAAAGCAGAACAGGCACTTTGAGAACTATGAGACTCCATGAAGTGTTCAAACATACAAATAATAAGGATTACTGAAGGGAAATAAGATTGTCCCAAAGGAATAGAATCTCTACTGAAGACTATCACAGATGGAAACTTCTCAAGCTTTATTAAAGATGCCAACACACTTCTTGATAGATAATGAACCCCAGGTCATCTGAACTCAAACAGAGCCTCTTCAAGTCACATTGTAATGCACATGTCCAAAATCAAGATGAAAGAAAAAAATTTGCAAGCAACAAGGAGTAAGTTTCAACTGACCTACAGAGGCAGAACCATTAGAACAACAGCAGACTTTTAACGTGAAACCTTCCAATGCAGAAAAGCATGGTCACCTACCTTCAACATATATAAACAAAACAATTTTCAGCCCAGAATTTTGTATCCTGCTAAACTAAGCTTCAAAATTGATGGAGAAATACAATCTTTTGCAGATATACAAGCACTGAGGAAATCTGCCACAAAAGACCAGCTCTTCAGGAAATATTTAGATCTATTCTCAACACTGACTACCACAATGGACCACCAGCAAAGTAAATACCCAGAAGTTAAAGGAAAAAAATCAGCTTCCACAATTGCAAAAAGAATAAACCCTCACAACAGACTTTCACAAAATAAGATGAATAGAATAGAACTCCACTATAGTTATCAGTTCTCTCAATGAATGTCAATGGACTGAATTCACTGCTGAAGAGGCACGGGCTGGCTGACTGGATAAAAAAGCACAAGCTATCCATATGCTGTCTCCAAGAGACACACTTAGTCTTGAAGGACAAATCAAGACTCAGAGTAAAGGGATGGAAAACAGTATTTCAAGCAAATGGAAATCAGAAGAAGGGAGGGGTTGCCATCTTATTTTCAGATACAAGTGGATTTAAAGCAACTAAAGTTCAGAAAGACAAAGATGGATACTTTATACGGGTCAAAAATTTTGCAAGCAGTCAGGAGTAAGTTTCAACTGACCTAGAGAGGCAGAGTCATTGGGATGACAGCAATACAACAAAAAGACATTTCAATTTTAAATATTTATGCACCCAACTTAAATGATCCCAGATTTATGAAATAGACCTTGATGGATATGAGCAATATGATATCCCATGACACCATAGTAGTCAGGGACTTTAATACCCCTTTGACATAACCAGACAGATCCTCTAAACAGAAACTAAACAATGATACAGGGGAATTAAATGGGACCCTAGAACAAGTGGGATTAATAGACATGTAAAGAACACACCATCCCAAAGGAAAGGAATATATATTCTTCTCGTCAGCCCATGTTATGCATGCCCAAACTGACCACAAACTAGGATATAAATCAAACTTCAGCAAAATTAAAAGAACAGAAATTATACCTTGTATCTTCTCAGACCTCAAGGTAATAAAGGTGGAACTCAACTCCAGCAAAAATGTTTTTCTCCATACAAAGACATGGAAATTAAACAACCTTATGCTGAATGATAGTTGGGTTCAGGAAGAGATAAAAGAGGAAATCGTTAAATTCCTCAAACATAATTACAATGATGACACAAGTTACCAAAACCTGTGGGATACAGTAAAAGCGGTCTTAAGAGAAAAATGTATTCCATTAGATCCCTACATTTGAAAAACAGAAAGTGTGCATCAATATACTTATGAACCATCTTAGGGAATTGGAAAAAATAGAACAACATAATCCCAAACCTAGCAGAAGAAAATAAATCACCAAAATTAAACCAGAGATTAGTGAAATTGAAAACAAAAGAATCATGCAGAAAATTGATGAAAAAAAAGTTGTTTTTTGTTTTTAAAAAATCAATAAACCTTTAGTCAGATTAACTAGAAACAGAAAAGTAAAATCTCTAATACCTCAATCAGAAACAATAAAGGGGAAATAACAACAGATCCCACAGAGATATAAGATGTCATTCCTGTGTACCCTAAGAAACACTATGCCCAGAAATTTGACAACGTGGAGGAATTGAATCAATGCCTAGAATCACACTCTCTCCCTAAACTTAATCAAGAAGAAATAGATCTCTTGAACAGACCAATTTCAAGAACTGAGATCGAAGAAACAATGACAAATCTCCCAATAAAAAAAGCCCTGGTCCAGATGGCTTCACCCCAGAATTCTATCAAACCTTCAAAGAAGAGCGTATACCCATACTGCAGAAATTATTCCAAAAAATTGAGAAGGAAGAAATCTTCCCCAACATGTTCTATGAAGCAAACATCACCCTAATACCAAAATCAGGAAAAGACCCAACTAAAAAGGATAATTTCAGAACAATCTCACTAATGAATATAGATGCAAAAATTCTCAACAAAATCCTATGCAATAGATTACAGCTACACACTAAAAAAATCATTCATCACGATCAAGTAGATTTCATCCCAGGGATGCAAAGTGGGTTTAACATATGAAAGTCCATAAATGTTATTCACCTTATGGACAGAAGCAAAAACAAAGACCATATGATCCTCTCAATAGATGTAGAAAAAGCATTTGATAAAATTCAGCATCTTTTTCTGATTAGAACACTTATGAATTAGCGGCATATTTCTTAATCTGATCAAAGCTATCTATGACAAACCCACAGCTAATATTTTACTGAATGGAATAAAACTGAAAGCTTTTCCACTTATAACTGGAACCAGACAAGGTTGTCCTCGATCACTGCTACTATTCAACATAGTGCTGGAAGTTCTAGCCAATACAATCAGACAAGAGAAGGAAATAAAGAACATCCAAATGGGGAAAGAAGAGGTCAAACTCTCACTCTTTATTGACAATATGATCTTATACTCTGAGAACCTCAAAGTCTCAACCATGAGACTCCTGGAAGTGACCAAAAAATACAGCAATGTCTCAGGATATAAAATCAATGTCCACAAATCACAAATTGACCTTTGTATATGCCAATAACAGCCATGAGGAGAAACTAATCAAAGACATAATTCCCTTCATAGTAGCTTCGAACAAATGAAATACCTAGGAATATACCTAAAATAAAAGAGGTAAAAGACCTCTACAAAGATAATTATGAAACCCTAAGAAAAGAAATAGCAGAAGGTGTTAACAAATGGAAGAACATACCAGGGCTGGGAAGAATCAACATTGTTAAAATTTCTATGCTTCCTAAAGTTAATCTCCAGATTCAATGCAATCCGCACTAAAATACCATCATCATACTTTCAAAATTGGGAAAAAATAATTCTTTGCTTTGTATGGAATCAGAAGAAACCCTGCCCTGTATTAGCTAAGACAATAAGACAATTCTCAGTGATAAAAGACCCTACCAGACTTTTTGCTATACTGCAATGCTGTAGTGATCAAAACAGCATGAGATTGGCACAAAAATAAAGACATTGACATTTGGAACCAAATAAAAAACCGTAAGATGAAACTAACCTCATATAGCCACCTGATCTTTGATAAACCAAACAAGAACATACACTGGGGAAAAGAATTCCTATTCAATAAATGGTGCTGGGAGAACTGGAAAACCACATGTAAAAGACTGAAACTGGACCCACAGCCCTCACCACTTACAAAAATTGATTTAACATGGATAAAAGATTTAAATCTAAAGCATGAAACAGTAAAAATTGTGAAGAAAGTGTGGGCAAAACACTTGAAGATATCAGCCTGGGGAAAGATTTTATGAAGAAGATTTCAGTGGCAATTGCAACAACAATAAAAATAAACAAATGGGACTTAATTAAACTGAAAAGCTTCTGTACTGCTAAGAAAACAACAACCAAAGCAAACAGACAACATTCAGAATGGGAAAATATATTTGCATATTATGAATTGAACAAAAACTTGACAACTAGGAT
>CAUYRH010079369.1:0-10188 GCA_963574655.1 Perodicticus potto
TCCTGTCACCCTAAGTCTATTTTTATCCTTTAAGGTAAGGTGAGTTTCTTGTACACAACAGATATCCAGTCTGAGTTTATGTATCCAGTCAGCCAGCCTGTGCCTCTTTAAAGGACAATTTAAACCATTCACATTAATTGAGAGAATCAATAAGCCTGGAAGTATTTTGGATGTCAAGTTTTTTGGATGTCCAGTGGACACTTCTAATCCTTTCACCACTGTGGAAGTTGGGTTTTATTCAAAAATTTCTGAGTGAGTATACTTTGGTGGTAGAGCATTGTCCTTGCTATTGTGGAGGATGAGTCTGAGAATATCCTGGAGAGCTGGTTGAGTTATGGCATATTTCTTCAACATATGAATGTCATTAAAGTATTTGATTTCTCTATAACAAATGAAAGTTGGTTTAGCTGGATACAGGATCCTGAGCTGAAAGCTGTTTGCTTTAGGAGACTGACCTAAAGCAAATGACCACCCTCTTCTGGCTTGAAACATTTTGGCTCAGAGATCTGCAGTCATTTTGGTATTTCTTCCTTTGTAGGTGATGCTTTTCTTACATCTGGCTGCTTGCAGAATTTTCTCTTTCATCTTAACTTTGGCAAAGTTAGTCACAATGTGTCTAGGAAATGATTTAGTTGGATTCAGTCTTGCTGGGGTTCTAAAACTGTCTACAATCTGAAGTTCTGTATCTCTTGCAATGCTTGGAAAGTTCTCCATAGTCTCTAGGAGTAGAGCATCTGTACCTTTAGGACCATCTTCTTCTCCTTTGGGATTCCTATAAGATGAATGTTTGATCTTTTGGAGTGATCCTACAACTCTTTCAGGGAATGATCAGGTTTTGCTCTCCATTGGTCTGCTCTGCCTCTTTGAACATTTGGGAAAGTTCAAAAGCTTTGTCTTCAGTTTCAGAGATCCTTTTTTCTTCCTGGTCAACTGTATTACTGAGGGATTCTATGTATTTTAGAGCTCCTTGACTAACTTTTTTTTTCCTTGAGCTCTGCTATCTCTTTTCTCTTTATGTCCATATCATTGGTGACTTTGTCTTTGAATTAATTAATTTCTTGAAACAACTGTAGAAATACTCTTTGGATTTCAATTTCTAACTTTTCTTCTGTTTTATTCATCTTTTGCCATCTATATTCTGAATTCAATTTCTTCCTTTTCAGCCATTTGTCTATGTATGACATCTTCAGTTGTATCTCCTTTGTCATTCCTTGGGGAGGTTGATCTACTCAGGTTACTCATGTTGACAGAGTTCTTCAATTGGTTCCACATCATGTTTATTTTCCGTCATTTGTTTATCAGAATTGGTAGGATGAGATTGATTGGGGTTCCCAGGTAGTAGAGATAATCAACCCCTTACCAAAGCACTAGGCTTTGTAATTGCGGCTTATCTCCTACAAAGAAGAGAACCTTACAAAGGCCTCTTTCAGAGTTTTGGCTGGAGACTCTGAGGATCTACTTGGTGAGATAGCACAAGCTGGCTCTATTTTAATATTTATTTATTTATTTATTTTTGAGACAGAGTCTCACTATTTTGCTCTCGGTAGAGTCCCATAGCATTACAGCTCACATCAACCTCTAACTCTTGGTCTTAAGTGATTCTCTTGCCTCATCCTCCTGAGTAGTTGGGACTACAGCCACCCACCACAACGTCTGGCTATTTTTTGTTGCAGTTTGGCCGGGGCCAGGTTTCAACCTGCCTCCCTTGGCATATGGGGCCGGCACCCTACTCCTTTGAGCCACAGGTGCCACCAATGTTTAACAGTATTTTAATTTTTTTTCCCTTTTAGTATTTTTAGAGAGACAAAATGACAAAATAGAAACAGAATGACTAAACTGTGAGTCTTGATTCTGAAATAGACTGACGATTTTATTGGGTAAACCAGTCTTTCTAGGCATGAGTCAATTTATCTGGAAAATGGAATTTGAGGTCATGCATTCTAATTTTATGGTTTCATCACTCATTTTGGGTGCACAATGTTTAAAAATATCACATTTATAATAAAACATTTTATTAAGTAATTATTTGATTCAAATATATTAATTTAAAAATATTGTTGCATTTTAATTGTTTATATTCACTTTAATCTTATGGTTTACTTTCCTTACTTGTTTCTTAATTACTAGCTTTTTCTTTCTTTTTTTTTTCTTGTTTGTTTATTGAGACAGATTTTCACTATGAAGCCCTCAGTAGAGTGCTGTGGCATCACAGCTCACAGTAACCTCTAACTCTTGGGCTTAAGCAATTCTCTTGCCTCAGCCTCCCAAGTAGCAGGGACTACAGGCACCTGCCACAATGCCTGTCTATTTTTGTTGTTTTGTTTTTGTTGTGGTTGTCATTGTTGTTTGGCAGGCCTGGGCTGGGTTCGAACCCACCAGCTCTGGTGTATGTGGCTGGTGCCCTAGTTGCTGAGCTATAGATGCTAAGCCTAATTATTAGTTTTTTAAATAATGTATTTTTTAACTCATTTTGACTTGCTTTAAAAATACATAACATAAAGAAGAATATATAAATCACTAGAGTCTCTTTACTCAAAGAATGAAATCTTTGCTCATATTTTGCTGTAGATCCTTCTGATATTTTTATTGAATACGTTTAAAAATTAGGATTATACTATCTGTGACTTTCTTTCTTGCCTCCCTCCCTCCCTTTTTGCCTCTCTATTTCTTTCTTCTTTCTCTCATCTTTTTCCTTCCTTCTTTCTTTTTTCTTCTTTTTTGATCTTAACATTGTCTTTAGAGCATTTTACTTCATTATTGATTTGATATTCTTTTATGTAGAATATTCAGAATTTATTTAACCATTTCCCTGTTTTTACCATTTAGGGTTTTTTTTTTTGTTATTATTTCCACATTTCTAGTTAAAATACAAAAATCTCCTGTAAATAGAGTTCATTCTTACAAGGTTCTCTTTGTAAAAGCTGATCATGGAATATGGTAAAGTATACTTTTAGTAGAAAAGACTAATTCAGTGTTATATGCACAAAAAGTCAGATTGATGTTTGTTATCTTCTAATAACGTATACTTTACTTTCTATTTATAGTTAATTATTAGTAAAGTAAAATAAACTGAAAAAGTCAAATAGCATGATGAGAGTACATTTATGGACCAGAAAGTGTTTCTAGAACTATTGTTCAGTAAGTGATTAGAGTGATTATGTCCTACTGTTTAAAAGAAATTATTAATCTAAGCAGGACAGACTCAAACTGATAATTACCAAAAGTCCATTTGTGTAATTTTCTTTCATAGCATCTAATCATATTTAATCACAAATATCTTTATATTTCTTTCTCAATAATGATGTATAATGATGGATAGAGGGATCATTTGTAAAAAGTTTCTTTGTGTGCATATTTTCTGAAAATAAAGATTTTAATATTAGGATTAAAAACACTATAATTTTCCAAATATTGTTCTGAAAAAAATGCATCCTGAGAGAGAATTTGTTTATATACATAATTTATAAGGCAGAACCCTCTGGGGAACCAGTGGCATGGTATGATGGAAGGGCATATTTCCATGGAAAAGCTATATATATATCAAGTTATATATTTTTATATATAAAAATTATGTATACATAATTTTTTTATTTCAGGTTAATGAGAGGGTACAATCAACTAGATTACAATGATTGCATTTGGTAGGTAGATTCTCTCTTGTAGTTGTGTTGTACCCCAAATATGTGCCATGTCCTTACATTGTACCCATTAAGTGAGAGCACACCAATCCTCCTCTCTCCTCCTTTCTGCCTTCTGCCTCCTTTCTCCTCCCTACAACTTGAAGTGAATTGAATTTTTCTCCTATATGGGTGAGATCGTTTACTGCCTTCATATTAGTATTGAGTACATTGGATTCTTGCTTTTCCATTCTTGTGATACTTAACTAAAAAGAATGTGCTTTACTTCCATCCAGGTTAATTCAAAAGATGTAAAGTCTCCATCTTTTGTTGTGACTGAATAGTATTACATGGTATACATATACCACAGTTTGTTAATCCATTCCTTGGTTGGTGGGCATTTTGTTTGTTTCCACACATTGGCGATTATAAATTGAACTGTAATAATAATCTAATGCAAATGTGCTTATGATAAAATGTTATCTTTTCTTCTGGGTAGATGACTAATAATGGGATCAAATGGGAGGTCTCTAATTTGAGTGCTCTGAGGATTCTCCATACTTCTTTCCAAAGAGGCTGTATTAGTTTGCAGTCCTACTAATAGTTTGAAAGTTTTCCTTTCTCTCCACATTAGTGCCAGGAAAGCTATATTTTTATCTTGGGTTTATAACAATTTAATTTTTTCTTATTAGCTAACCTCTTTATGCTTCAAGTTATGGTAAGTGAAGGGATTTATGGCATGACCACTAAAGCTTCATTCAACTTTAAAATGTCATGAATTGCTGTTTGTGTTTTCCTGAGGTGAGGAAATAGTAACAGTTTCTCTCAGAAAAATGTTGGCTATGATCTATAATACGTTGGTTGCAAAAATGGCCACAATTCTCAATCCCCCCCCTTATCCGTACTCATTGCAACGTGACTTGGAACATCCTCTGGTCAAGAAGTAGAGCAGATTTTCCTGTCCCTTGAATGTGAGTTGGCCCTCTATCTTGCTTTTGACAGTGGAATGTGAAGAAGTGAAGTTGAGCTCAGTTCTGAGCCAGGTCTCAAGAGACCTTGTGCACTTTCCCTTTCTCTGACTAAACTTTGCCACTGCCTTAAGAATCAGCCTTTTGAAGAGACCACAATAGCAGTGCTAATTCAGCCCTGTTGTTGTAGCAAAAGCTTTTAACCCAGTTAAGATCAGCCACCCCAACCCAACCAGGTTTGCCCCTTCTGCAGAAGCATGAGTGAGCCTAGCTGAGAACAGAAGACCCACCCAAACACCAGCAGAAACTTGAACTAAATAAATGTTTATCATTTAAAGCCACTGAATTAATGTATTTTGTTCATTATGCAGCAACATTGTGGGAAGTAGACAGCTGAGTCATAATCCCTTAGGGCATTTTTATATATCTTGTATTTGCCCTTACTCTTTAAAAAATAATTTATTTTTTACATTTTTTAATTGACAAATAATATTTGTATATATTTATTGTCCTTAGTCTTGAGAATTCAGACAGGGGTGCAGTTTTCTTCTAACACTCCAATTAATCTCACCTGAAGGCATTTGGTCCTGCAGCCATTACACAAGTAACATGTTTACGATTGAAGCCATCATTTCTTTCTGTCTCTGTCACACCAGAGATGCTCCTATGTATTCTTTATCTTGGTAGATATAGTACCACAACTGTTGTCAACCAGAAACAAATCTCGAAGACACACTTAGCATTTCTTCTTCTCCTCCATTACCCCCCCATTACCTCTCCACCACTTCTGCTTTGTGTTTGTCTTACTTGAAGCCATTAGTTTCTTATTCTAGAAAAGTTACATTAACTTTCTAGTTGAACTCTCTTAGTATAAGTTTTCCCATGAATCCAGCCTGGGAGCATGGGAAAATAAAAGCACACGCTTTCCAACTTTCCATAGAGAAATTAAGTCTATCTCATTGGAAACTTGATTTGACTATCAAAAGCACATGCTAACAGCTGTGTACAACATAAAACACAGGTCTCACTGTTTTATCAAGTCTATAATATATAAAAATATCTTTGAAATCTTAACAAGACAGAAAAGAAAAACATACCATCACTCCATCTAAATAATTTGCTTTGCTAAAATATTGTTTCCTTGGGGGAAACTAACTACATGGTGAGAAATAGAACCAAAAAATTAATTAATCATGGTACTGAAATAACTTTTCTTAAAAAGAACTTTTACATAAAGTTTTTCTTTATTGTTCTGATGCTCAGCACATCCAGACACTCAGAAAATATTTATTGTCATTCATTTGTTTCATTTTAATTATTAGTGCTTATTGTCTGAATTTCACAGCGTGTTGGGGTGACATAATGTTGCATTGAATTCCATACTTGGGTTCCATAAACATTTTCACATGCTGACCTATGTGATCAAGGTGAGATGTTTACACTGACACACGGTTTTTCTTTACCTCAGAGCTAGAAACAGTCACTTTGTTTTATGGCTTTATGAAAAGGACAGTTCTGTGTGTGAACATCAGCCTCTGTTTTCAAAGACTGAAAAAATTATAAAATGAAAAGTGGTCTGTGGTTGTCAAGACAGGCACAGGGCTTACAGCTTGAGTAAAAAGGATTTTGTGGCTGGCACCTAATTTTTGGTGAAGATCAAAAGGATAAAGAGAAAATGTACCCACGCTGAGAAAAGGATTCTGGGGCCTTTCTGATCATCATCAAAGTTTTGACCAGATATGGCAGTCTTACTGGGAGTTTTTTGGGGCAGGGGTTCCAAAATGGGAAATGCCATCAGAACCACCTGGAAAGCACCTCAGTCAAAACCAACAGACTTCTTAGCCTGACTCTGTCATAGGGCCTAGGGATCTGTATTCGTTAACAGTTGATAAGCTGATTGCAATAGCCAGGCACACTTGGTACCATAGGAGCTGTACACCTGTTCTTGTTACTGTTGTTTGTTTACACCAAGCGTCCTCAAACTTTTTAAACAGGGGACCAATTCACTGTCCCACAGACCGTTGGAGGGCCGGACTATAGTTTAAAAAAAAACCAACTATGAACAAATTCCTATGCACACTGCATATATCTTATTTTGAAGTAAAAACAAAACGGGAACAAATACAATTCATACCAACTCATGTGGCCTGCAGGCCGTAGTTTGAGGACTCCTGGTTTACACCAATACTAATTTTTCTATGTATGCAGCCTTTGGATAAAAATTTTTGAGAAAAAGATATTATAGTAATACTTTTTAAAAAAGATACATTAGAAAAAGGGAGAGAAGTCAGGTTCATTTTTCTACCCTGAAAATTGAGGGTTTTTTGGGCTAAGAAACCATACAGACCCCTGCTTATGAAAAATTTATGTTTTAAATTTCTCTATGTAATCAGAGGAAAAAGTTGTTTATTTTGGTGATTATAATTTTGGTTTCCCTGTATCTGGGTATATTTCTTATGATAGGAAATGTTGTGAAAATGTCTTTATTATTTTTATCATTTCATAAGAATTATTTGTAATGCTGTGTTTATTTTGTGCTGAAAGTTAAAAACTTTTTTTAGCCAGTAAGCTATCAGCTGTGACAGTTGACTGAATAAAAAGGGAGAATTTCTGAAAGGGAAGGAAAAAACATGAATCCTTTCTGGGAAAAGTTGGTCTGAGAACAATTTCTAAAAACACAGTAATTTCTCAAGGGACAGAGGGTCGAATTTTGTCAAAACATTGACTGCCTTCATTAAAAAAAAAAATCAACTGCTAAGGTTTCTGCTAAAACCACTGAGTGCTGTCAAGAATCAACCAGATGGCAGCCTACCTGGCTTGACGGAACTGAAAAATTAAAACAACATGTGAGTGGGAACACAGGCAAAAGAAATAGCCATCACCATGCCTGTTTCTACTTGAGCACTTTTGAAAGGAGAGAATGTAGGAATATCTACAACCTAAGTTTAATGCATCTTTTAATGATATTTTGAAACAATGATACATTTCCTGAAGATAATCCATTGGATAAATCAGGAATCAAAGACTGAGTTTGACCTTTGGTAGGAAGTAAAGTTGAGTTTCAGTTATTTAGCAAATGCTTCTCTAATGAGAAGCTGCTTTGTACCACACTGATAGCTGTGGAGTGTTATGTAGTTGTTACGATATCTGATGGAGGACGGTTTCTTGCTTCTTTCAAGATTTATTCTTATTCATTTAGTTGGCATATTTGAAAACTCACTGTGTGCTGGATGCTAGGGGTACAAGAACAAAAAGTTTCCTGCCCTCATTAACCTTTTGACTTACGATAGGGGGCAGTAAACCCACCTATGACCCATGGGCCAAATCTGGCCTGCTGCTTTAGTAAATAAAATTGTATTGGGGCATAGTCATGCTCATTTGTTTGCATGTTGCCTAGAGCTGCTTTCACGCTACAGTGGCAGAGTGAGTAGTTAGGACAATGACTGCGTGGTTCTCAAAGGCCCAAATACCATCTGACCTTTTTTGGGAAAAATTTATTGACTCCGGTTTAGACTCTTTCTGCAGCAGTAAATCTAAGGCAGAGAAAGTACAGACACAAAAATAGCATGCTCGTACATTAAAAAAACTAGCAATGCCATACGTACAGTAGATACTAAAAAAATGGTGATTTTAATTGGATAGGAAATGTTTTTTTGCTGGCTAGCTCAAACAGTTATGTAAAACCATGTTAATCAGTCCAAGGCCACGCACTTCACATTTGTGGTACAGTAATCTTCTCTCTAGTGATTGGAATCTAATCTATAGATACAGACAACTGTCAACACCAGGGACTACACTGCAGACTCATGCTGTTTGTTATAAGGGGAACAGGTTGAAAGAATGTGACTCAATCAATGCAAAATTTGCAACATGGCAGAACAAATAACCTACAATATATCCCTTTCAATGTTTTTTTTTTTTTTTTTTTTTTTTTTTAGAGATGGGGATTTGCTTTGTTGCCCAGGCTGGTATCCAACTCCTGGGATCAAGCTATCCTCCTGCCTCAGCCTCCTGAGTAGCTGGGATTCCATGTGTGAGCCACCAAGCCTGGCCAGTATGTTCCTTTCTAATGGTGGGCTCATACTGCCTTTTTTGGGTCAGACTGGGAAAGAACAATCACAGGTGAGAAAGTGATTGTAACCACAAGGGCAGCACCTCTGAGGTGGTCTTTCTGTCCGGTGAGGCGTCTGATGTCACAGCCAGATCACTATCTCCTTGGAAGTTATTTTAATTGAGAGACTCAAGATACTTAACTTTATGAGATAGATTCCCAGGTGCAGTGCCAGCTCTATATCACTAAACTTCTAGTTTTAGACTCTCCAGTATCACCCCTATAACTTTGAGCTTCATGGGAAGATCTTGCTTCTAAGATGGAGGGATCACAAGGGAGGGTGGGGGACTTTACCTGAATTTCTTTTCTGCATCAGAGGATAAACCCATCACTACCTTCATGATGCCATGACGGTGCCTGTGGAAGCCTGCCACCTGTGAAGGCCTGGAGGTGGTGACCAGCTTTCGTTATAACTTCTTACTGGTGGAGAAATGCTGGTATTCTCCTAGCTCCTGGAAATTGAAGCTAAAGTTATTCCTGTACTCTATACATCACAGATAGAGGTTAAGCTTACTGCATACGCATAACTGGACTAACAACTGGTTTTAAAGTGGTTTGGGAAAATGACCTCAGTGGCAATGCTTTGGGTTGGACGAGAAAGTGAGAATGAGCATCTCTTAATTTCATTAAATTGTCAAAGGACGCCAGATCTCATTTTCTTCAATGAAATTAGTTTCACTTATTCATAATTTGATTTATTATATCAAACTCAGTGAAACATACAAATTGTGTGGTTTCCAGTAAATAGGGATGATCAAGTCAAGCAAATAACTTTACTTGATCCAGGAAAAATCAAGTCAGTACTCAGGAAAAGTCTAGAGAGAGAGAGAAATAACATCCCAGTAGAGTAAATTTATTTTAAAATGATGACGCTTAGTGTAATAGGCAAGCTCTCAGGTTTCAGGATTTTGGCCTTTAATCTGGGCATGGTGAGCTCATTTCTGTATCACTGTAAGTTAGCTGCTTGCCTTTGGTTTGTCTTGTGTTTTCATTTTTCTTTTTTAAACAAAACCAAACATCCCAATTTTCTAAATCTCAATCAATCTCTCTTTTTCTCTTTCTCTGCCTTTTCTTCTACTTAAGAAAGGAACTGGAATTTGGGGAAATTCCGTTCCTTTCCTACAAAGTATCTCTATGATAATATGAGTTCTACTTAACAGATAGTAGTGAAGTGAACGTTTAAGGCTGATTATGTAAAAGTGAACAGCGTTGCTCCCCACGCCCCCTATTTATGAGCTTATTCTTTTTTTTTTGAGACAGAGCCTCAAGCTGTCACCCTGGATAGAGTGCTCTGGCATCACAGCTCACAGCAACCTCCAATTCCTGGGCTCAAGCGAGTCTCCTGCCTCTGCCTCCCAAGTAGCTGGGACTACAGGCGCCCACCACAACGCCCGGCCATTTTTTGGTTGCAGCCATCATTGTTGTTTGACGGGCCCAGGCGGGATTCAAACCCGCCAACTCAGGTGTACGTGGCTGGCGCCTTAGCCCATTG
>CAUYRH010079371.1:0-18423 GCA_963574655.1 Perodicticus potto
CATAATTGTGTACATTAGTGTAATCATGGTGCGCATGTGTTGACTTCATATATAATCTGAAATATTTTCACTGAACTATTTAACATAGCCTTCATGGCCTTTTAATCACTATATGAAGACATTTATATTCTGCATTTAGTATGTTTCACTTGTACCCTTGTAAGATGCACCGTAAGTGTGATCCCACCAATCACCCTCCTTCCACCCATTCTCCCCCCTCTCCTCCCCTCCCTTGCCCCTTTCCCCATATTCTTGTGCTATAATTGGGTTTTAGCCTTCATATGAAAGCTATAGATTAGCTTTATAGTAGGGCTGAGTACATTGGATACTTTTTCTTCCATTCTTGAGATACTTTGCTAAGAAGAATATGTTCCAGCTCCATCCTTGTAAACATGAAAGAGGTAAAGGCTCCATCTTTTTTTAAGGCTGAATAACATTCCATGGTATACATGTACCACAATTTATTAATCCATTCGTGGGTCGATGGGCACTTGGGCTTCTTCCACGACTTAGCAATTATGAATTGGGCTGCAAAAAACATTCTGGTACAGATATCTTTATTATGATGTGATTTTTGATCTTCTGAATATATACCTAGTAAAGGAATTATAGGATCGGCTCCCAAGTTTTTAAAAGTCCTTTTGTGAATGACTGAGGAAGTAAGTTAAAGCAAGAAGAGCTTCACAAATCAACAAATGGTTAGAGGTTTCTTTTTGTTTTTTGGTTTGTTTTCTTAATTAGGCCCAAGTGATATTTGAACTCACTACCCCTGGGCTGCAGCACTGGCACTCTAACCACTGACCTGTGGCAGCCAGCTATGGCCACAGGTTTCTGCTGCAAATGATTACATGTTTCCAGCTTGCAGTGGATAGAAGAATGGTGGTCCTCTCCATTGTATAAGGAAAATTGAGGATTTCTGTGGCTAAGGAAAATTAAGGATTTCTGTGGCTACAAGATTCATCCTGTGTTCTTCTATTTCTATTTTTCTTGTTTCTCTCAAATGCTTTGCTCTGGGAATTCAAAGAAAGGCGACTTTACCAGATGCCATGAGTTCTTGTTAATGGCATTGTCTTTTGAATTCTTGGATTCCCTTCTCTTCTATTCACAGACCCTGGCTTTAGTAATTCCAACAAGGAGGGGATATTGGATAAGCCTACCAGGTCCTTTGGGACGTGAAGTATACTGATCTACCCACAGATGCACAACAACCCTTCTTCTACACGCCACTGAGGGCAGAGTCTTTTGACAACAGCCTTGTGCTTAACGCTTGTTTTGAAAGCGAAGTATAGTAAGTCCTTTATTAATTCACGAAGCACCCAAGTTCATTTGCCGCATAATTCATGCCATGCCATTGCTCAGCATCCCTTGCCAACGATCTGATGAAAATATTTTACAAAAAAGGTGTTGTTATAAATTGGCAGTGGCTATAAAAATTGGTACAGCCCTTCAGGAAAAAAAAAAGTAGGAATGTAAATAAAAAACACTGAAGCCTGTGGCGTGTACTTTAACTTAGTAGACTGACTTCTGGGAATCTGTTGTCATAAAGGAATCCTTCTTATATCCTGACCCAACATCTTCTCTGTGCCAGACCCTATGCTAAACAGTTTACATAAATACATCATGTGTCCTCACAACATTGCCTTGAAGCAGATACAGATATACCCATTCCAAGACAAGGAAACTATAGTTCAGAGAGGTTGAGTCAGTTGCCAAAGTCATTCAGCTGCTAGGCAATAAAGGATTCAGGTTTCAGATCAATGCACTTTTCCTTTGGACAAATTACCCATGCAATTGGCCACACTCCATAGTGATGCTATTTTGGAAGCTACATTTAATAAGTTAAAATGAATTTTATGGACAGCTGAGTAATTATCTGACTTGAACCCAATTAAAAATTGAGTTCCTTCTGCCTGAGTTTGAGTGCTTCTTTTGATTAATGCTGGATAAGTGGATCTTTCCTTTTAAACAAGACTCTGAGGTCCAGATGGTCAGGCTGGCTTCTGCACAGAGCATTCACAACGAGACTCATGGGGTGGACACACGAGCCCACCTGTCCACATCTCCATGGGAAAATGCTACTGACTCATGCAACCAGACATTTGATTTGCATCTTCTGCAGCCAAGTGCTTAATAGTAACCTATTTCTTCTTGGAAGTCCAGTGACAATGGACTTAATGGTTATGGACTGGAGAATATCTAGGCCTGGGATTGTAAACTGGCCCTGCCACATAGCAGCTGTGATGCTGAGTAAATTATTTCACTCCTGTAAGCATCATTTCTTTTGTCAGTAAGCATTGGTGGGAATGGATGGTCAGGGATTTGGGTTGTAAGCAACAGAAGCTAATCCTGAGTGTTGTAATGAAGCTTAACCACCAGAGGGCCAGGGAGTCAGGCTCAGGCAGCATCAACAGCTCAAATCTTTCAGCAGAACTGGTTGCCTATATGTAGCATTCACATGGTTCTGGGTGTGCTGTTAGCCCTGAAGCCCTTCATGCCCTTGGACTCTGGGTGTGCTGTTAGCCCTGCAGCCCTTCATGCCCCAGGAATATGAAAGAACTGCCACCACATTCATCCATATTCAAGGCAGATTTCACTTGTCCCCCATTTTTTGGTGTTCATAGCTCCAGTTTCACTCTGGGTCAGGCGCAACTGATTGGCAGAGCCTGGCAATTGCTGAGGCCTGTGAAAGTGGGTTTTTAGCATCTCCCCCTTCTATGCTGGGAGGCAAACTCTGCCTGCAAAGTGGGAAAAATGTGCCAGGTAAAGAAAGTAGCATTTTTCAGGTGCTGAGTCGCCAAAAAAGTAAAAACTACAGACATGCATGAAAATGAGAATAATCACACTCATCTGCTCTCATTCATTCATTCATTCTTCACTCATTCATTCTGAAAGCGCGTTTGGTGCCTGTTATGTACCAGGCGCTATGCTGTTTGGGGCTGTAGCCATGAAGGAAGGACTTACATGGCAAAGACTTACATTACTGCTCAGAACAGCAATGTCTTCTGACCCTGCCAGTGAAGGAAACTTTCTCTGCAAAAGAGAGAAAAGTTTGTCATTTCTCTCTTTGCCAAAAAGACAATACCATTAGGAAAAATTCATTGCACAGTGCTGTTGTGCCATAATCCCCAATAGTAGGTGGCCAATAAAAGTGAATTTCCTTTCCCCTTAGCCCAACATGCTCAAACTCTGATCCCAAAAGATTGCGTCTATTTGCCTTTCTTTTAGACATCAATAAGCTTAAAAATTAAAACACAGAAACCTGACAAGTTTTCCTAAATGCATGATGTCAGCTGCTGCACCTCAATCAAGGGGTTGCTGGCTGCAGCGCAGGTGACAAATGGAATTAAGGGCAGCTGTGGCATTGACATGAAGCTTGAAAAGGCTTGCTGCTTGGGGACTCGGATCATCTGTTTTCCCTGTGCTGAGTTAACTGATATAATTAAAGACATGTTTCTATTTGTGAATAGATGGACCGATCTGGGTTTCGGGGCTTCAGCATCCATCATCCCAGCCTGTTGCTGCCCTGTGACTTCTTCTGAGTTCAGGGTTTCCTGGGGTTGCTGTCACCAGCCCTGGGAGCAGAGTAGGAGCTACAAAGGTTCACGGTGGGATACTGGAGTCCTCTGTGATAAGGGGAGAAATGGGAAAAATGCATTTGTCAAAATGAACAGGAAAATAAATGAGATGTGTCCCAGAGAAACTCGTGGGCAGAAAAGAAGCATGGGCTGGCAACTCCTAGGGCAGGCAAGGTAGCCCAGTGACACAGGGTGTGGGCTCTGAGCATGATTCTCTGCTTTCCCCTTAATCTCCAGAGACTCAGTCAACTCATGTATATGCTTTGTCACAAAAGCCATACCCAATCCCATGGTTGATGAGATATTTAAATGAGTGCATGCCAGCAAAGTGCCTGGCTTATAATATTGATGGTAAAGGTCGTAGCTGCTAATTATTATTACTGTTACTATTTCCCTAGCTTTGCCAGCTGCTGTATGATTTTAAGCAAAGTCGCTTATCCCTTCCCTGCCTCAGTTTCCTCATCATTGAGCACCTCTCTGGGGCCATCTCATGGGACACAAAGGAGACAGCAGAGAAAGCAGATGCAGAAACATTTCAACAGTTCCTTTCTGATTATGGAGCTACTCTTGCTTGCTTGATAGGAAGGAAAATGCTGTGTTTGACTGGGTGTCTGCTCTAAAGCCTGCCAGGTGGTAACCCAGAGCCAGGGTTGCTCAGAGCAGGAGCATTACTCAGCTAATGTCTGCGTCTCCTGAGTAATGCTCCTGTTCTGAGCAACCCTGCCCTCCCAGAGCTTACAGTCTGCAGGGAGACGCAGACATTAGCTGAGTAATGCTCCTGTTCTGAGCAACCCTGGCTCTTCTGAGAAGAGGCTCCCTGCCTACCTCCTAGGCTTAGTTACTGTGAAGAGCAGTTAAGGGAATACATGAGAAAGTTCTTGGGTGTCACCCCCTGACACCCACGGAGAGGCAGGGTGAGGTGTGAGGGCCCTGATGCAGGGGTGAGCACCTCGATCATCTTTGCAGGCTGCCAGCATCTGTTTGCTGACTTCTGCCCTGGCCACTGGTCACCTCCAAAGGCTCATTCATCCCCTCGCATTGTCCCTACCTGGCTGTGTCTCCAAGCCCCGTGGGCCCTGTTCTAGACGGTATTTGTGTGACCTCTGCATCTGCTCCTCCTTCCACAAGGAAGACTTTGCTCTTGGCAGATCCTGGGTCTTCACTGAGTAACTAACTTCCCCCACCCGGTGCCTTCCCTCCCTCGCAGCACTCAGCTCTCTGTGTGGACGTTTCCCGTTGGTTTCTCTTTCTCCACTTTGGGGCTGTCCAGACCTTGAGGGCAAGGTCCTTGCCTGTTCATCCAGCCTGGCACCCTGCACACCTGTGAGTCGGACCCTGGAATCGGATGGCGGGCTTCAGACCTCACCTGTTCCCTTCCCGGCCTGTGCTCAAGCAGGTTACAGAAGCAGCTGAGGACTCAGCACGGGAGTGTCTGTTTGACCCAGTCTTGAGGCACCTTACACTGTAATGAGCATTTGAGACACCTGGGTGTAGGGGGGTGTGTAAACCAGATTCTGGTTCAGGAGGTCAGGGTGGCACCAGGGATTCTGTATTTCTGACAAGTTCCCAGGCGCAGCTGCTACGGCAGGTCTGTGGACCACGCTGTGAGTAGCAGGTGTGGAAGGGGGTACAGGAGCAAAGTATGGCGGACTCTACCACTGGACTGTCAAAGGTGTTTGATTCTAGAAAGCAAGTTGAAAAGCTGATGGGTTGATGTGAGGATCAAAGGACGCCTGCCTTTAAATCCCTGAGTATGCAACTCTTAGCTCCCAAAGCACCTCCGACATTAGCTGTGGCTTCATGAGCCCTCCTATGAGAATAAAGAGCAAGCAGTGATGAAACTGTGCTAAGGACTTCGGCAAACGAGCTTCTCATTTCAACAGCCTTATGTGAGGCGAGAATGACTATTGGCCCTAGATTGCAAATGGGGAAACTGAGGCTTGTAGCGGTCAAACATGTTGAATTTTTATCCACCTGGCTGTTCTTTTGTTTGATGTGCTAAGGGCAGTCCTATTCCTCTTCCTTTTCCTTCCCACCCTCCTCTCTTTTAATAAAATCACCAGGATTCTGAGAAGATCAAATCTGTCCTCAGCTCCTGCCACCTGGAAGCAGACCCAATGATGCTGAGGAATAAGACACAGTATTTGCACTCCTTTTTATTTGCTCCTGAAGCATCCGCTCTGCACAAGGCACTGTGTCTACAATGATGGGGAAAATCTGTGCCCTCCCAGAGCTTACAGTCTGCAGGGAAACGCAGACATTAGCTGAGTAATTACACAGATAAATGTGATTCTAAAATTGTTGAAAGGAGCTGTAGGGGAGAAAGAGATTTGGGAGATACAAAAATAGGAAATTTGATCAAGGGATGGTAAAAAAGTTTCCATGTGTGGATGTGCCTCTGAAACACTTGCTTTGTGACAGGTGAGTAGGAGGCAGCTAATTAAAGCTCCTGCAAAGGCCCTGTGGTGGACGAGAGGGGACCACTCAGGGAACAAAAGACAGCAAATGTCTCTAGGGTGGGGAGGTGAAAACTGAAGATGCAGAGGTAGGAGGGTCAAGTCACAGGGGGCTTTAGAATGTCCCATTAAGGATTCTGGTCTCTATCCTGAGAGCAGAGGCCAGCCATTAGCAGGGTTCAAGCAAAGGAGGAAAGATTAGATCAGGCATTAAATTTGAACTCTCTCAAGGAGATAAATCAAACAAAATTTGAGGGGACTTACTTCAGTGGAGATAGAGGAATAAAGAAGCTATGGTATGGTGGACTCCAGCATGGGATTGTGGCCTAGGCTAGGAAAGTGACTGCAACAATGTAATTAAGATGGCTTCTGTAAAGTGTTCGTGGGAAGTGAAAAAATGATGGTGCTTCCTAATGGGGTCACTGTAAGGAGTGCAGTAGCAAAGTCAGGGTAGGGGAGGAGGCTTCCTGAGTATCTTCCAATATTGGGCTCTAAGGTTCTTAGTCATCACCTGTTCCACGTCTTTTGTTTGTACTTGGACAAATAGGCCCAGAGAGGGATCTGGTCAGAGGCTGCACAGCTGGATGGGCAGAGGTGAAGCCGGCATGGGGCAAGTTGTTTTTTTGTTTTTTTTTTTTTAGAGACAGAGTCTCACTTTGTCACCCTCAGTAGAGTGCAATGGCATCACAGCTCACAGCAACCTCCAGCTCTTGGGCTTAGGAGATTCTCCTGCCTTAGCCTCCCAAGTAGCTGTGACTACAGGTGCCTGCCACAAAGCCCGGCTAGTGTGGGGCAACTTTTGAGGTCCTAGTGGGATTCCTGCACAGTCCTAAGGAGAGGCCTCTTTTGACTTCTGCCTCTTGAGTTGCTAAACAACCAAGTATGATAATAGTGAGGAGAAGGAATAACTGTGAAAAAAAAATTCACTGAAATTGTTTCTGACTTTATGATTCTGTTAGGCCTATAATATCCCCTGTCCTTAGGAATCCAGGTAATTCATCTGCCCTCAAAGGGGAACTACCCAAGCCTTTCCAGGTCTCTCAACGGTGGCCTTTTGCTAGAACTATAAACAGGAGCTTGACTTTATATAAAGATTTTCAATCAGGAAGACCCAGGTTCAAATCTCAGCAGTTCTAAGCACCTGTCTGTACACTGTGTGGGCCATGTACAGGACCTTTACTGAAAAACTGCTGAAAGACAATTGAAATCAACCTGAAAGGTTATTAATAGGGGAAAGAATAAATAGGATATGGTATATTTACCCAATGACAGAAAACACAGCTATCAAAAGAAATGAATGTCCATCAGCTGGAGAGGTAGATCTCAAAGACAGACTTGAGTAAGAAAAAGTGAATTGCTGAAGAATACATTTGGCATGATACCATATGTGTGTAAAAATGTCACAGAAAATGCCGTGTGTCTTATGGCTACACTTACCGGGAGGTGAAATAATGAAAAGAGGCCTCGTGGCAGAGGTACGAAGATCCCAGTGCTGCTGGAGGTGGAGGTCAGGGAATTTGCACTGTTCTAATTTTCTAAAAGATAAATGGATTCATTTATTATAAGAAGAAAAACTGTGGCAGTGTGACCTCAGACAAGTCATATAAATTCTTCTGAGTCTCAGTCTTATCACCTTATAAATTATGCAAACAGTTATTAATTACTGTGCTTTACCTGTACAAAAGGGCAGGGGACACAAAGGCGAGAAGATAGAGTCCCTGCCCTTTGGAGGTGCTGTGGTCTCTTTGGACAGACAGAATGAAGTCTGTCCAAAGAGACCAGTGGCCAGAGAGCCCGGAACAAGCCAGGGCTCTCTGAAGAAGGGTCACTGTCCAGCCTAAGGTGCAGGCAAGACCCCTGAGGAAATTGGCACTGAGCTGAGGTTTGAAAGGCGAGAAGGTATCAGGCAGTTGCAGGGCAAGGGTACAGGCGAGGTAGGCAGAGAAACAGCATGCTCTCCATGTCCGGCTGATTAATTACCATTTCATCTACAATGAGGAAAGAAAAACAAGTGCAGCTGCTATTCTCAGCCCATTTTATTTTTTTTAGATGCTAGCGTCATCAAGATGTTAGAAATTAGGATGTTTCACACACAAAGTTGTTTTGAAGAAAGGACCTCGCACACAGCAGGTGTTTAACAGACTCGGCTTCCCATTTCACCTGCTGCCTCATGTAACCCACTTCAGCAGGCATGCAAAGCTGGTAGGTCCTAATCCCTGGAACCTGTTAAGTGTGACCTTATCTGGAAAAAGAGCCTTTGCCGAGATGATTAAGTTAAGGATCTTATGATGGGGAGATCACCCTGAATTATCCAGGTGGGCTCTAAATACGATCTCAAGTGTCCTCTTAAGACAGAAGCAAGGGGAGATACACAGCAGAGGAGGAGGCCTTGTGACTACCAAGGCATGGAGAGGGCAGCATTGATGCTGAACATCAGAGGGATGCAGCCACAAGCCAAGGAATGCCAACGGCCACCATGCACTGGATGAGCAAGGAAGGCTCCTCCCTGGGAGCCTCTGGAGGGAGCCTAGCCCTGCTCAGCCTTGCGAGGGTGATTTTGGACTTCAGTCCTCCTTAACTGTGACAGAGGCTATCTCTGTTGTTTTAAGCCACTCATTTTGTGGTAATTTGCTATAGCAACTACAGGAAACAAATTCACCCAAGTCTATTCTCTATAGCCCTCTTTATTTTTTACCATGTTGCAACAAAAATATCCAATAAATGCACTTGCAGCAAAAGTGAGAATTCTTGGCCTTGTTGGGGTTGCATATGTGAGGAGAGAGGGTAATGTTTAACCCAAAGAGGGAAGGCATTTTAATGATCCTTTCTGTCATCAGAGGGCTGTTGTTGGGTTGTGGCAGAAGGGTCAGTTTGGAATTGAAGTTGCATCGTCTGTAGGCAACTGGCAGCCACAGAGAAGGGTCCAGGGATCTTGTCCAGGCAACCCAATTCCCTGAGTTGAGAGGCAGAGGCAGAGCCATAACCAAAAGGAAGCTTGAGTTGTTTCTGGAATCCAGAGGCATGTGTCAACTCTGAGGAGGGACAGAACACGTCTAGCACGTGTGGGGTACACTATGTCACCTCGTTCTTAATAGTGTAATGCAGTGATTTTCGATTGGTGTGCTGCAGAAAATTTTAAAGATAATTAAATTATTTTTTAAAGACGTTATAAGCACAATAAGTAGATTTATATATTTTACTATTTTTTTTTTGATGAATGTGTGCCATGGAAGTTCCACTTGTAGGTTCAAGTGAGCCATGAGATGAAAAAGGTTGAAAAACACTGCTCTAATGGAAGCCTGTTTTCTCATTTCAAAGTCTAGGACTCTGTGAATCTACCCAAGGTCACAGAGCTGGAAGGGACATGTTCAGGATTTATACGCAGGTCTTTGGATTTCAACCTGTTCTCTCGAGACTGATTGAAGACTGGGCCTGCCTTTGTTCCAGCTGGGGCTACCGAGGGTCAAGTGTCTTTGTCCTCTGACTTTGTACCTCGCAGACCTGTTTGCTACCTAGAAACTCAAGTCTGATGCTAAGATCTTTCCGTGGTTTCTTACATCACTTTTATTTTCCTGGAAGCCCATTTGAGTTAATTTACAAGACATTGAGTTGAAGACCAAGAGAGTGTGTGTGTGTGTGTGTACACGTACATACACATTTGGTCTTTTTCAAAAATCTATACATTTTTATTTCAGATTAATGTGAGGGAACAAACAGCTAGGTTACAATGTTTGCGTTTGTTAGGTAGAGTCCCTCTTGTCACTGTGTCCCCCTCCTCCAGGACATGAGCCATGTGCCCTTACATTGTGCCCAGTAAGTGGGAGAACACCAATCCTCCCCCTTCTCACATTTGGTCTTATCAGCTCACTTATCTAGGGTGGTGCAAAAATACTGTGTTTAGGTTAAAAGAAAAAAAAGAAACAACTCAACATTGTCCCTGGGTGTCAAGCTGATTAATCCCTGCTGCAGCTATAATGGAAATGGGACATTTCTGTCCCAACCTTGCTAACGTTCAGCATTTTCTGTG
The DNA here is from genome assembly GCA_963574655.1 of Perodicticus potto. Taxonomy (NCBI): domain Eukaryota; kingdom Metazoa; phylum Chordata; class Mammalia; order Primates; family Lorisidae; genus Perodicticus; species Perodicticus potto. The sequence goes on from CAUYRH010079371.1 coordinate 10,059, forward strand.
AGTTTTTTTTTTTTTTACTTAATCTAGCTTCAGAATCTTAACAGCTTCTGTAATCTTCCAAAGATCCAATAGGACTTTCTGATGTGACTTGCTCTGAGAAAATGAGAAACAAAAAATATTACATTTCCCTTGCTTCTCACAAATTCTCAGAGGTTGTGCATATATATTTTTTTTTTTAACAACGGGGCCATTGAAAGGGTAGATCATGTTATCATGATTTACTGACTCTTGAGTCTAATTTTGGTAGCTCCTGACACATTGAAAGATCAAAACAGCCAACACAGAATTTACCCCGTGTCTGTTACCAGTTACTGCTCTGTGAACGTATTAATTTGTATAAACTATAAACAGCAGCCGATATGTTCTCCAAGGGTGTTCCATACAATTGTAAAGTAGCTAACATTATTGAATTCCTATTATGTGCCAAATATTTTACACGATGTTTTACATGTGTTTCCGAGCAATTGCCTATTGTGGTTGATTATTGCAATTACCTGGGAGCTTAAAAAAAAATCCAGACTCTCTGGGATAATCTCGCCAATCGGTGGTTAGGAAAAGACATGAGGACAGGAATTTGCATTTGATTTGCAGCTCGGCCCACCTGTCAGCGATGTGCCAGGAAACTTGGGAGAGGGAATGAGGTAGTATCTCAGGAATAGCCATCACTGTACTTCAATTGTCTCAACTGGACGAGGCCTTTGGCCAGTGGTAGGGAAGGGACGATAAAACAAACAATTTTTGAGCATTTAGTACAAGCTAGACATTTTTCTGTGTCCTTTATATATGTCTACTCATTTTAATTTCCTTAATAATCCACTTTAGAGTTGAGGACACTGAGAAAAGGAGGTCACTTATTTCAAGGTTACACAGCAGGAGGAAGAAAATCTAAGGGAGAGATAGGATAAAAGACGCAGGGTATCCCGTGAGGAGTTAGGAGTCCAGAGACCTCGGCTTGGGTCCAGGGCCAGCAGTGTTCCCCTCTGAGCCTGTCTTCCCACACAGCTCCCCAAGAAAGCTTGGCCGTCAACCTTGAGTTTTAATTGAGAATGTAGGGAAGAGGCTGTATAGGGGATTAGAGTTTACCAAGCACACCGCACCAGGGGCAGGGATACAGTGTTAGATTTGTACACATCATTTTATTTGATCTTTACCAGCCCATGAAACTGTCCGTGCTCATAAGGAGGCCAGAGACTAAAGCAGAGCTAGAAATGAACCCCCCAGGACGCTTAGATCCGTCCATTTCTCCGCACCTTCATTTTTCTTCTTGCTTGGATGATTGCAGTAGCTTACTCAGTCACTGCTCACAGTTTAAGCCAGGCCACCTCTAACCCAAGCTCTGTGGAGCAGCCGGAGTGATTACAAATACAGATGGACTTGAGTTCTGCAGTCTAATTAATACCTGCACGGCAGTCTACGGAACTGTTGTGGCATTTGCAGACAAGGAAACCGAGGCAAGCAGGTCATGCCAATTTCCCAGTTACGTAAGTCATGTGACACGTCACTATGGGGAAAGCCAGGTGACGGGGTCACAGGACTTTATTTATGTTCTATTTTGTGACTTTCTGTGAGTCTATAATTATTTCAAAATTAAATCAATGGATCTATTCTTTACCTAACTGTTGCGTCCTCAGAGATGGATATCTTTAGATGGATGGGTAAATAGAAGACAGACGGACATCTCTGCAGTTCAGTGCTAGCTACTCACCCAGCCTGCAGGCTCTGGCCTCTTGCAGCTGGCATTGCCTTTGCCCTCCAAGGTGCTCCAGCCATACTCGCCTCCTCTCTGCCTCGGGCCCTTTGCCTATGGTGACCCTCTTCCTTGATCATGGGGGTTGTTCCCGACCGGCTTCTGCTCATTCAGGTTTCAGCTTAATGCTGCATCCTGAGAGAGACCCCTCTGACCTCGGCCTGGCTATGCCTCTGCTTTCCCCTTTCTGAACCTGCCAGGGATCAGCAAGCTTTCTTTTTTTTTTTTTTTTGCAGGTACTAGTACATGTATTTATAACATCAGTGGGCATCCAGAGGAAGAAGGCTACCGAGGGGTCAATGAGAGGATTACAGATGAAGAAACAGAAATATACAAACAAAAAGCACATAATTTTCTTTCTTTTTTTTTTTTTTGTAGAGACAGAGTCTCACTTTGTCACCCTCAGTAGAGTGCTGTGGCATCACAGCTCACAGCAACCTCTGGCTCTTGGGCTTAGGCAATTCTCTTGTCTCAGCCTCCTGAGTAGCTGGGACTACAGGAGACCACCACAATGTCCAGCTATTTATTTTTGTTGTTGTTGAAGTTTGACTGGGACTGGGTTCGAACATGCCACCCTTGGCATATGGGGCTGGTGCCAACTATATCACAAGAATATAGGGAAAGGGGCAAGGGTAGAGAGGGGGGAGGGGAGGGTGGGGCAGAGGGAGGGTAATTGGTGGGGCCACACCTGCGGTGCATCTTGGAAGGGTACAGGCGAACCTTGCTAGATGCGGAGTACAAATGCCTTCATGTAGTGATGGAGAGATTGCCGGGAGGGCTATGTTAATCAGGTTGATGTAAATGGTTAAGATTGTGTATGAAGCCAGCACATTGTGCCCTTGATTGCACTATTGTACACAACTATGATTTAATGATAAAGATAATTTAAAAAAAAATAAAGAAACAATGTTTGAGAGAAAAAAAAAAAGAAAATTATGTGCTTTTGGGGCAGCACCTGTTGCTCAGCAAGCTTTCTTTAAAGGACCATGCAGTAACTAATTTTAGGTTTTAAGGGGGCAATGAAGCCTGTATTGCGTATTATTGTGTGTATTTACAGCTCTTTAAAATGTAAAATCTCTTTTTTAGTTTGCGTCTACTGTCCTCTGCTTTAGGCTACGTCGGCATCTGGCTCTCACTCTGTTCAGCACCGCCCCTTCCGAGATCGGTTTTCCCACTGGACTGTGGGCTCCGCGAGGTCAGGCTTTTTCTCTGCATCACACCCAGGCCCTAGTGCAGTGCAGATACTTAATAGATACTAATTAATTAATGCATGGAAAGTTCAGCTGCCTTTTCCTTGAACACTGCCGGGAAGCTTCAGGCTGGGTTGGGTTAGAGGGACCCAGAGTCTCTGTGACCCCTGGCCTTCCATGCTAAGGGAGTTAGACTATTCCTATTAAATTGACCCCAGTCTTGGGACCTAAATAAAGCGGACAACTTCCATAAATACAGAGAGAAGTGGGAAAGATGCGTGTAGACACCCGCCCCATCTGGCATGTCAGTTTAGGACTTGAAATGCCAACGATAAATGGCCAAATAACTTCCAGCTTCCATTCATTAGAAAATAACAAATAGTCAACTGATTGGCTTCTCAGCTGGTCTTCCCAGAGTGGGCACCCCCAGATACAGACCCCAGTCCTGCCAAAAATGTGGGAAAATTCAAGCATTGTAACGTGACCGCTGCCCATTTTGTTTGTGATGGTGATGATGGTAATGATACTGGTGATGACTTTAAGCTCTTTAGAAGTGAGCATAGTTTTATTGCTTCTTTTCTATTGCATAGATCATTTGCAGGAATATTAGAAACTTCATATAATACAAGGAAGATTAAAAGAAAAAAACCTTCAATTCATTCAAATTCCCATCAGCCTTAAGTAACTAGTTAACCACTTTCTGTTTTAAAGAACATCTTTCTCACGTGTAAAGAAATACGCATCTATGTAATATACATAAGTCAGATTATAAGGTATGAAAGGTTTAGTAATTTGCCTTTTTGCTCAGATGATGGTGGTTTTAATGAACAAGTGGTGTGGAATCAGAATAGGAGAAAGACGTCCTCTATCAAAGTGACAAATGCAAAAATGTAGACGCTAAGCCCAGACGTAAATGATCTGTGCTAATTCCCAGGACCTTCCTCACATCTGCGCCTCAAACAAGCATGCTCCTAGCTGCCATCTTTCCATGACCATTCAAGCCCAGATGCGACTTATGTACAGCAGAAGCACTGATCATTTCTTATCAGGGAAAACAGCTTCCAGAATGATTCTAGGGAGAGGCCATCAAAGTCTGAAATCAGAGATAAAACGGTAGAGGCAATTGGTGTCCATTTGACTCAGGTAGAGACTCCATCTATTAAATTATTTCAAAGCGTAAATCTGAAAGGTTAAAAATGACATTAAGGGGGAATATTCATTTAGGCCAGTTCCTGGATTTTTCTATCTAATGGAATTCCTCTCTGCACATTGATTAACTTGCATTAAAAAGAAAAGAAAAGTTGAAAAGTTGGAAAGTCTTGATTGTGCTTGAGGAAAGAAGCACTTTTACTGTCTCATGGAGGTCACCTGGTATAAAAATCTGAAGAACTAATATTTATTGCCACTTATCAGGCATTCGGCACTTGGAAAGCATTTGGCATCTCATACCCAGGACACCCTGGGAAGGTGGGTGCTATCTCTACTCTCACTGTCCACATTACGTAGGTCGGGGTAAGCTATGGGCTGGGGATTAGAGCAGGCAGGTAATTTTCCCGACTCACCCAGCTAGCAAATGACAAAACCAGGAATTTGGACTCAGGCCTGTTTGTGTTGGAGCTGCCCTCATAATTGCTATGTTGGCACATAGTAGGTGTGTTATAAACACATTTTCCTTTCTCTCACCCTTACAATAGAGGGCCTTTGATAAAGGGGACCCTCATGTCCTCATCATCTGATTTATTGTGTCTTGAGCACGCCTTTATTCATGCACTCACTCATTCAATAATTATTTGTCAAGCTCCCCCTGCACCAGGCATTGTCCTAGTCACTGGGGATGGAGCAGCCAACCAGAAAGAGCCAGTCTCCTCCTGTCTTCATGGAGCTTACCTTGCAGGTGGGAAGACAATTTAAAAACAGAGGTAAATACCTGCTGCGTCAGGGATTATGAGGGAGAGAAAAGCACAGTATGGAAGGGAGGAGGGACGTGGGTTTTTATGCAGGGTCAGGGAAAAGTGTTCTGATAAGATGGCAGTGGAAGAAGGGCCTGGCAGAGGCCTTGAGGTGAGCTGGGAGGCATCTGCAAGATCATTCCAGGAAGGCTTGTGCCAAGGCCCTGAGGCATGAGCATGTTTTGAGGTCAGGGAGCTGGCGTATAGGGAGTGAAGAGAGGATTTGGGGGAGAAGATGAGCTCAGAGAGGAGATGTGAAATCACATAGGGGTTGTGGACCATTGTGTGGACTTGGGCTGGGGGTTGAGCAGACGAGTGATATAACCTGGGACCATTTTAATAGGGCCATTGTGACCACTGTGTGTGCTGGAGAGTCAGGTGGGGGACAAGGGTGGAAGCAGACGAACAATTAGGAGGTTACTGTGATGGTCCAGATGAGAGACAAAGGGATCGTGGGCTGGAGTGTGAATGCTGGAGGTGGCCAGAAGTGGTTTGATCCTCTATATTTTGAAAAAAAAAAAAAAAGAGTCAATGAGTTTTCTCTGTTTTTAAAAAAATTTTCTTAATTTTATTTTTTTAAATTTCAAATTAATATAAAGGTACAAATTTTTAAATCACATTGTTCTGGCGTCCAAGGTAAAGTTCCAGTTGTAAAAGAGCCCCTCGCCTAGGGGGCCTGTGATACACCCTCACATTGTGCCCCTTAGGTGAGGTCCCGCCAAATGCCCGACCTCCTTCTACTACCCCTTCTCCTCCACCCCGACCATCCCTGCCCCCGTGCTGGACTATACTTGTGTTTTATTCTTGTGAGTGTGTAATTATTTATATGTTGGTTTCATATTAGCATTGAATATATTAGATGGGGTTTTTTTGATGTAGAGATAAAGAAATTAGAAGGGTACATTCCTTAACAGTTACACCACTCTTCAGTACTGATGTCCCAACCGTGTCACCGTCTGTTACCCTGGACAAGAAACTTTTCTGCTCAGAACCGTTTCTTCCTCTGCTCAATAGGAGTGACAGTATCAGCGGTGCCCCTGTCAGAGCATCTTGGAGTAGATGAAATGAGGTGGCCCACACATGTAGTTTGGGGACGTGCCTGTGGTGGGCACAGAGTAGACGTGAGCCCTTGTTCCTCTGGGGCGTCATACAGGCCTGTGCTTTGGTCCTGGGATTGGGGCCCTTCCCTTGAGAGCACAGCAACCCTGTGTTTATCCAGCACTGAGGCTAACGTTAGAAACTTAGAAACTCACTCATCAAGGAAAAGGCAGACGTGGTCATGATTGTGCTGCCACTTGGTCGAGGCATTCAGGCCCCTTGATGCCTCAGTTTACCCTTCAGTGAAATGGGGAGAGTAAAATCTTCCTTACAGGGCGGCTGGGAGGATCGGAGGATCAGCAGAGATGCTGAGCACAGAAATGCCCCCGGGTCACGCTTGCTTCCCTGCGCTGCCTTCTATCTTAACCGAGGTCGGTTGCCTTGGGATTTGCCTTCACACGGCATGCCTGCCCTGGGTTATGGACAATTGTGCTCCTGTCCTCTGGCATCCAGAGCTGCTGCTAGTTTTGAGGCCAGGAATTTAACATCTTTGCAAACTGCCTGATTGTGACGTTTACTCTTCTCTGCTTTTCCTGGTCTGGTGTCTATAGTAAGAGACAGCTGTAGGCTTTATTTCTGTCCTGGTCTGGCAGCTGGGCAAACCAATGGCCCCAGGCCTTCTTTTTTTTTTTTTTTAATTGTTGGGGATTCATTGAGGGTACAAGAAACCAGGTTACACTGATTGAATTTGTTAGGTAAAGTCCCTCTTACAATTGTGCCTTGCCCCCAAAAGGTGTATTACACATCAAGACCCCATCTCCCTTGTTCCTTCCCTCTCTCTACTGTTCCTTTTCCCCACCTCTCCCTCTTTCTCTCTCTCTCTGCTCTCCCCTTACCTCACCCCCACCACGTCATTGTCATTAATTGTCCTCATATCAAAATTGAATACATAGGATTTATGCTTCTCCATTTTTGTGATGCTTTACTAAGAATAATGTGTTCCACTTCCATCCAGGTTAATACAAAGGCTGTAGAGTCTCCATTTTTTTTAGTGGCTGAATAGTATTCCATAGTGTACCTATACCACAGCTTGTTAATCCATTCCTGGGTTGGGGGGCATTTAGGCTGTTTCCATGTTTTGGTGATTGTAAATTGAGCTGGGATAATCAGTCTAGTGCAAGTGTCCTTATGATAAAAGGAATTTTTTCCTTCTGGGTAGATGCCCAGTAATGGGGTTGCAGGATCAAATGAAAGGTCTAACTTGAGTTCTTTGAGGGTTCTCCATACTTCCTTCCAAAAAAGGTTGCATTAGTTTGCAGTCCCACCAGCAGTGTAAAAGTGTTCCTTTCTCTCCACATCCACACCAGCATCTGCAATTTTGAGATTTTGTGATATGGGCCATTCTCATTGGAGTTAAATGGTATCTCAGGGTGGCTTTGATTTTCATTTCTCTAATAATTAGGGATGATGAGCATGTTTTCATATGTTTGTTAGCCATTCATCTGTCTTCTTTAGAGAAGGTTCTATTCATGTCTCTTACCCATTGCTATATGGGATTGTTGGCTTTTTTCATGTGGATTAATTTGAGTTCTCTATAGATCCTAGTTATCAAGCTTTTGTCTGATTCAAGATATGCAAATATCCTTTCCCATTGTGTAGGTTGTCTATTTGCTTTGGTTGTTGTCTCCTTAGCTGTACAGAAGCTTTTCAGTTTAATTAAGTCCCATTTGTTTATTTTTGTTGTTGTTGCAATTGCCATGGCAGTCTTCTTCATAAAGTCTTTCCCCAGGCTGATATCTTCCAGTGTTTTTCCTATGCATTCTTTGAGGATTTTTATTTTTTCATGCCTTAAATTTAAGTCCTTTATCCACCTTGAATCAATTTTTGTGAGTGAAGAAAGGTTCAGTTTCAGTCTTTTACATGTAGATATCCAGTTCTCCCAGAACCATTTATTGAATAGGGAATCTTTCCCCCAGTGTATGTTCTTGTTTGGTTTATCAAAGATTAGGTAGTTGTAAGTTGTTGGTTTCATTTCCTGGTTTTCTATTTGATTCCAAATGTCTATATCTCTATTTTTGTGCCAGTACCATGCTGTCTTGACCACTATGGCTTAGTACAGCCTACAATCTGGTATGCTGATGCCCTCGGCTTTGTTTTTATTACTAAGAACTGCCTTAGCTATATGGATTTTTTTCTGGTTCCATACAAAATGCAGAAACATTTTTTCCAAGTCTTGAAAGCACAATGTTGGTATTTTAATAGGGATGGCATTGAATAGGTAGATTGCTTTGAGAAGTATGGACATTTTAACAATGTTGATTCTTCCCAGCCATGAGCATGGTATGTTCTTCCATTTGTTAATGTCCTCTGCTATTTCCTTTCTTAGGGTTTCATAATTTTCTTTATAGAGGTCCTTCACCTCTTTTATATTCCTAGGTATT
>CAUYRH010079372.1:0-44426 GCA_963574655.1 Perodicticus potto
CTTGAAATCTCTCCCTCTACCAGGAGCTTTGGTGTTTTCTGTATTCTTTTCTGTAAATCAATTCTGTCTTACCACGGAGGGGTGGGGGGGGAAATAATGTAATGAAGAATAATAAAATACATATATTTACAAAAAAAAAAAGTACATGTGTTCACATATGTGTATGTGTACAAATAGCTTTCTTTTCCCTAGTTCTTAGGGTGTAATTCATATTGCAAGGAAAAGGTATTACATAAAAAATATCCGATTTACACATAGTAAGTCTGTATAAGTACCTATAGAATTATAAGTTAAGAATAAATGAAGCCTAAATAATGCACAGAAACACAAAGAATCGGAAATGCTCAGCCTAAGGAAGAGAAGGTGAAGGGGTAAAAAATAATGGTCTTCAAGTGAGGGGCATTTTGGCAGAAGAATATTGGATTGTTCTACTGCTATGTACAAAGGGAGACCTCAGACAGATTGGGGAGGGGGCGTTGCTAAGGAGGATTTAGTTTGTCACGAGAAAAAAAAACCAGCCTGTTTGATGTATACAATAGCCTGGTTGTTGTTGTTAAAAATAATTATCTTAAAGGTTTAAGAAAGAAAAATGTATGATTCTGTAATCTTCCCACCTACTTTTAGAAGTATTTAGACAATATTTAGATAACATTGGCCACCCTATAGCAGTCATTAGAGTGGAAGGTCCCTCATACATGAAAAGACTGAAAGGGACTGCCTACTTACAGCAAAAATTGGATCCTTTATGAATCTGTAATTCTATTATAAAATTGTGAATGTCATCTCTTTCAGATACCCACAGTCCAAGCTTACAGGGTTTGCTTAAAATTAAAAAGAAAGGTGAATGAATGTAATAAATACTTGATTTATGAACTTCTGTAATATAATTTTTTAGTAAGTCAGTTCTAGTTCCTCGCGGAGTATCTACTGAACCTGCCTGTCTGGAAACAGACTCTCCTTCTGTTTTCCTTAAGCCATCCAGGTCCATCCTATCAACCAACAGGGAGCGACAGGCCAGGTTTTCACACAGCGTGGACTAACGTGTCTGCTGTACTCGACAGTCTCATTCACACTAGGAGGAAGAAACCATTAATTTATTTCATATGACTTTTACTTCCAACTAAGAACAGATGAATGGCTATCAAACAAACAGACCAGCAGGAGTTTGGAGACAGAAGACATAATTTGTGAACTGCACTCCTCCATTTCATTTCTCTGAGCCTCAGATCTGCCATCTTTAAGATGAGGGGAGATCGGTGTCTGTCCTAAGAACCTCCTTTGTGGAGTTGTTACAAAGATCAAATGAGAACATAAACATTAATGGAAACATGTCGTGCTACTCACAGGCGGGTAAGTTTTAGAAAATAATTGAGAAATTCTTCCAGGTAGGTTTAGAAAAGAATTGAGAAACCTAACAGCAAAGGTTGTCTCCTAATTACTTAGACAACACTTAAATGAATACAACCTGTTCTCCTTTTTCTTAAGAAATAATTCAGGCTGAGTACATTGGATACTTTTTCTTCCGTTCTTGAGAGCTGAGCCTATTTGATATGCTGCATAAGTTTTAAACAGAAATCATTTTAATTTAGCTTATTTTATAGCATTCTACATGCATGCTTACTAAATTTTCTACATTTTCAGTGTTTTAGAATAAGACACTAGTAAATAGCACCACTGTCAAGGAAAAATAATACTGGATAAAAGAAAAACAGATCTAGTGGTTGTACCTAATGAAATAAAAAATGCTTCATATTCTGAACACATAGGTTTTTACTGAAAATTTAAAAAATGTATTCTTTTGAAGTTTTAAGACACCACATTTTGAAAAATATACAGTTTTACCTGCATCTTTGGGCTTGCTTACAGTTCAAATTTCACCTACATTAATTTAATTAACGTTGTGTATCTTTTAGATTATTATTATATAGACTTTCTAGGATGTATCTAAAATACTAAAATAATTTTCAAGTGTTGGATAACAAAAATAATAGGGAAAAGATGATTTTGAATTAGATGACTTTGAACATTTATCAATGTTTCATTATACTAAAGGAGAAATAGTAACTTGTTATGCTAACAGTACTGTCATTAGTTAGAATTGTTTAAAGTTTGCATTAATAAATAAAGAAGAATATTTTGTATGTGGCAATACTAATACAGAAATGAGTGCTTGTAATTTTGTTTGCTTCTTAATAGGGTAAGTTTTTCATCTTCTCTCCAACAACCTTATTAGACTCACTGTTTTGTAATTTTTTTTACCCTAAAATGTCACCATTAAGGAAAAGTTCAATATTTTCTGATCAAAAAAAGATATTAATTTTGAAGTTATTGGAGGGCAATTAATTCTGTCCAGTTGAATAGAAAAAAATGTGTGTTTTCTGTAGATAACAACTGGGTAATAGAGTAGAGATACAGAATTAGCAATGAGAAACTTAAAACAAGTCAAAATCTTGCAGAGGAGAATTTATGAATAACAATATGATGGATGGTATATTACTGTTATACAGAATGTATTATGGCGGTATAAGTGTGGACTCATTTTATTCTAACCTGGTACTGCAATAGCAAATGGATTGCTGCAAGGAAAAATAATGCCGTGTGTGAGAGGCCAAATACATGAGTGGTGTTTCTGCAGGAAGAAATTTTCAATAATGATAATTCTGGAACAGAAGGAAAACAATAAAATAAATGGAAACCTGAGAGCATGTACAATTTGAGAAACGTGAATTATTCAGAATGATGAATTTTTTTCTACTTTTTAAGGTAGGAGGCAGTCAACTTGAATAGTGTCAAGAATTACCAAAAAGACAAAAGCGAGTCCTCTTATAGAAGTTATAAACGTACTAGAGAGTTTGGACATTATCCTGTTATTAAATTATTCTGTGGCAAAACAGCAAATCTTCTTAGAAATAGGATGTGCTTTAGAATTAAAACTGTGTTGGCAATATTACAAGAAGGATTGAAGAGTTGAGAAAAATGTCAACAAAAAGAGCTATATTAAGGTGCTAAAGACTTGTCATAGGTGAAGGTAATAATGCTATAGGTTAAAATAAGCATGCCTTCAACTCTTAGTGGCCTACCACAATTGAAGCGTATGTCCTGCTCTCTCAAATTCCAGTGCACACAGGTCAAAAGCAGCCTTCTGTGTGATTACAGAGACTTTGTTGGTTTCTTAGATTCCACCACTCTCTGGGGCCTTGATTTCTTCATAGTTGTCTTCTGAAAACAGGCAGGGAGAGTATATCAACAAAAACATGGGAGGCTGTATGGGCCATGACCAATCTTGGGCAGATTCTATTTGCCAAGTTCCTATAGTCACATTTAACTACAATCAAGAATGGGAAATACTGTATGGCCATGTGTTCAAAGTCAGTAGATGATATAAGCTTTGGCTAACATGAAACAGTTTCTGCCAGGGTCTTTCTGTTGTGTCCTAAATAGCCATTTTACTCCTCTTTCCATATAGAGAATATACTTACTTTCTACTCAATGGGAAAAATATAAATTCCTAAACAGTCACATCTCAAAGCCTGGAATCTCTGGTTGATAAACAATCTCTTCTCCATTGAGTCTGAAAATGGCTCCTTGTGATCTGAGGACCTAAAATCTCCCTTTCATACAGCATGAACCTTGCTATGTTATAACTGTTGGTGTGGGGAAATGCGTTAACAACCAGCTCTCTGGGGCAGGGCAGGAAAAGGGAGATGGGAATTGGAGAATCCTGATTTGTAATGTTTGCCAGTTTCCATGGTGTAAATACTTCCATTGTGTGCAATTTCAAGCAACCCAAGTGATATTATTATAGACAGAGTTGGAACCAGATGTGCCCAATAAGTTTTTACAAGCCCAAGTGACCCGGCTCCAGCACACGTTAGTTGATCTTTAAAGCACAGTATAAGCAGAGAAAAAAGTTCTATTCATTTTCCCTGGAACATAAATTGAGAATAGCATAAATCATAACCAAGTATGTAAATAAATTGTTATCATGAAAGGACAAAAGTCATCAATGTGTCACTCATATGAGGACCAAATTCTGGTGAGTAATTAATAATGAACATATCATTGACAGTACGATAGGACAGCAGATCAAACTTGGATCTGTGCTGCCAATTTTGCTTTGCAATGAAGTGTCAAGTGGCATCCCTCAATGCTCATGAAACAGTCTCTGCATCATTATTGTGGATTCAATCCTGGGCCCATGGACTGTTTACTCAGCATTTGGTAAAAAATCTTCAGCTCAACTCACTTGGTTTTTTTGACAAATGTTTAGTAGAGCAAGAAAGTTAAGCCAGTAGGCTATGTCCCAGATACAGGAGAACAATGATGATATCAGAACATCCAATAACTCGGTCTTGATGTGGTAATGCCAGCTACAAATGGCACAGTACCTTACTCATTAGTAAGATCTATGAAGAGATGCATGGCCATCTCACTAGGAACACCTTCAGTATGCTTTCCTCAAGGAAAGTACCTAGTACTGTGATCAGGGTCGCCAAGGCCACACTTTAAAAAAAAAAAAAAAAAACATGAATAGAGCACAGATGAGATCTCTTATTTGCCAACAAGGTTCTGTGTAACCTCTTCTTCTGAAACCTAAGCTGAACACATCAATGTGCAGGGACATGGACCACTTTATATCAACCACAATGAGTGGTAGGTATTACTATATATCACTTTCTTCCCAACCTAGAGGTACACATAACCCTTTCTTCTGAACTCTACAAGATGATAGCTAACAAGTTCCAGTTTCCTTTCTTTTCCTTAGTTCATGGTCTGCTGTACTCACCAACAGATTCAACAAGAATTCTAGGTCTTCACTGTTCTTGAGCTTATCCAAGTCTTTGATGCTGTGAACAAGTTAGCAACATGCAACCCAAACGACCTCTGCTCTCTCACCACTGTTGCTAGCAACCCCCTCATGGACATGAGGAAGGCAATGAGCAATTTTTCAGTGAGCATAGATAGTCAGTAGCCACAGACATGCTACATAATCAAGGCATTACTCTCTGAGATGCTTCACCAACAATAATATAGGTATTTGAGTGCCGAGTTCTGATCTGACTAGTGAACTACCAAATGTCTCTGATTAGTGAACTACCAAATGTCATCAGTTTCAACATTTTCAGCTGGCACTCACAGAAGGGAATGGACAAAATGGTGTTCAGGGAGGATGAAAGCAATATAAACAAAACAAAACTCTTCTTTAATCCAACATTTACAGAAAGCTACTTGTAAAAGAAAGATTTTGATGAAGAGTTCAGGGCAGTGATTGCGGGAAAACTTTATCTGTCTTCTTCAATTATTTCTTCATTTCCCTCAGAATATGCATCTTTTCTATCTTTTATTTCTAACCTAAAATAGTTTCTAGTCTACAATAGGTACTTAGTTAATAACCAATACATGTATGTGGTTTTGGAAGAAAAGACAGCATGCTCCCCCATATCAAATCAAAACACACACTCTTTATAAACATACACACACAATGGTGGGCAGGGTCAAAATATCATGGTAAGAGCTCTTAATATTTGGAAAAATGAAAGTGAAAGACACAGTAGAGTTACTAGAGATTGTCAATTCCACTGGATATCAATTGTGATTATGCCTTACAGAGTTGAAGGTTTCATTAATAGACCTTAATCATTCCAACAGGCATGGCCTTCTCTCTTCTTCTCTGCATTATAGGCTCTGAGACCCTTTCCAGTGACCCTTGACCTTATTGGCTATATCAGAACTTGGCCTTAGGGAACACGCATCTCTTGGGAGAAGGCCACATGTTTGTAAGACTGAGTTTGGGGATTGTTTTGAAGGTTACAGAACACTCACAGCAGTTTTTTGTTGTTTTGTGTTGTGTATTGATTCATTCATTTATTTCATTTTGAAGAGACTCTTTTCCCCCTTTGGCAAAACAATTTCATTAAACAGTTGGTGCTTTTCTGGCCTATTTGCTTCCAGTTGGTTCCAAGTGCTTGCGAGCATATCCAAAGCTTTTTTTTTTTTTTTCTATACATAGCAAATCAACCTTTTTAAAATTTCTTTCTTACTACTCTTCTTTCTTCAACCTAATATTTAACTACAGAAAACAAATAAAAACATTAAAGGAAGCTAACATCTTACCTTGGTACTCAATGAAAGACTGAGAAGACTTAGTGGACTTTTATCATTCTTATTTCTTACTAGTTAGAGTCCAAACGTTGTCTACCTTTTCAACCTCCAATACACCTTGATCTTTGGAATGTATCCATTCCCATGGATCTCATCTTGAAAACTAGCCAATTCCTGTCCAGGCTAATTTCAGCAAACACTATTGTTTTGATTCTTTTCCCAATCACTTCCCTGTAGCTACAGGCCCAGCTGGCACATGGACTGTATTCCAAGTTACTATAGGCAACAGTTGAACTAAGTTTTTTGCCATAGCATAGTAGAATTAATAAGCTTCCAGCCTGATATATTTGTTTCCTCGTCACCTGCCATCTGACCATAAAACAATCACTACTACTTCTTTTTTTGTGGTTGTTGTTACTGTACCACTATTCTTCTGGTACCAATGTATGCATTAGTTTATATGGATAATGCTAACAAGTATAACAAACAAATCTTAAAGTACCAGTGATTTTACATAATAAAAGCTTATTTCTCTTCCTGATCAAGGCCAATGTAGATATTCCTTGCTGGTGAGTACTTTCTGCACAATCATTCCAACTAGGATTTCTACCTTCCCCAGGCATTTTGGAATCTTTTTCTGGATTCTGTCCTTCTGAGATGCCTATGAGAAGCCATACACAGTGCAGAATAACATAGTGGAAGATGACACCGGAGATTTTTATACTACAAACTTAGAAATGGTATACGTCACTAGCCTGGGTCTATACTTATTGATATGGCTAGTCCTAATTCCAAGCAGGACTGGGATATTTAGGCAAGCTTTATTCCCAGTAAGCAGAGCAAGTAGGCTTTAAGCTCCAGTCTCCATTATTGGACTTCAAATAGAGCTGTGAGGATAGAGATATATACAAATCAGAGATAGTTGTGTATCTATGTTATAAATTGGGTAAGGGAAAACCAAAAAAACCAACAACAACAACTCTAAAAATGCTTAAAATTAGGCTGTATATGCAAAATTTATCAAGCTGAAATTATACATTTGATCTTTATTCTGCTTATGATCCTTCAGTTATTGTGTTCTTATTTAAGTGAATAATTTTGTCAATGTCTTTTTATAGCTAAGCTGGTTGATAGCTAGAAATCATGATATTCTCATGTTTTCTATGTGAGATATATTTAAACTTGGTGTTTACTTGAATTTAGGACTTACAAATATCATCAAGTTTGACTTTTAGTTGGGGAAGAAGATTGCTGGATGCAGAATTCCTGGAAAATTATGATACTAATGTAAGGGAGGACTTTTAATTGCTGGCTAGCTTATGTTTCATGTATCCATTAGAGAAAGAGCCTAATTTCAGATAAAATACTTAAGGAAATCTCATCATCATCATCAAGGTAATATTGGTTAAAGGCTTCCTATAGTCTTAGCACTTGTCTTAGTGTTTACATGATTAAATAATTTATCATAAGAAGCTCACCACTTTCTTCTTTTGAAAACACCCCCTACTGCTTACAATTTTTATATTAGTCAGCTATTTCTGCAATGAATGCTGCGTAACAAATAATTCCCTAAGTTACACCAACTTCAAACGATCACCATTTACTCCTCACACTCCCAGATCTGTAATTTACTTGGGCTGTCTCTACTTCAGACTCATAAGTAGTGGGATTTGGCTACTGGTTACAAGGTAAAAACCAGGTGGCCTAGATTTGGCAACTAGGTTAAGTTGGATTTAGATTTTTTAGATTGGACTAGCAGTTATCCAAAATCATGTTGTTCTTTTGTCAGCTGGGAAATATTCAAGAAGTCAAGACAAACCATGCAATCTCAGGTCTAGGGTCTGTTCCTGTGTCTGTTTCTATTTCATCATCCAAACTCCAGCTCAGAATCAATGGGGAATATATATAGACTTGACCTAAGGCACTGAAAGATCCCTTGATAGAGAGAAGGCATAAAGAATCAGAATGATAATCCAGTACACCATAATGCCACATGCCAATTATTATTACAGTAATAGGAAATGTGTTCAACTGAGTAGTGATTGCCAATAACATAGTAATGTGCAGAAAAGTTGTAGCTTTATAAATTTTTGTTAATCTCACTCCAGTGAAATAGATTTAAAACAGCAAGATGAGAAGTGTCTATCAAGATCTATCTAATATTCTGTATAATGTTCAGTATCTGCATTCACTCATTACACCAGTAAACCCAGGAAAATCACTGGTAACTCAGTACTACACCTGTTTCAGAAACATATGTTATATTAAGGCAACAAATCTGGGCAATATGGTGATTCAATTGTGATGGCAATGCAGGAGAAAAATATAGCCTTTTGTGTGTTTCAATTTTTGTTTTGTTTGGGTGGGAAGAACAGAAAAAAATATATTTTGTTCTGGAAATATTGAATTTGAATCTACTACAAGACAAAATGAAAGAAGGCATGCTGTATATAATGTTACTGAGGAAAATAATCTAGAAATTAGGAGTGATATGCAAAGAAATAAAATATAAACAGAAGGACAGATAGATGTACTTATCTACTAATGGCTGCTTCCCTAATTTAGAGTAAAAAATTGAGATGTTATTTTTACTCTAAACAAACAGAAACTACATAAGAGATGCAAACTCACTAGACAGAATTAAAATGAAAGCATATTCTTTCCTTTTCTGCCACTATAGTTAGTGTTGGGGAGTAATAGGAATAATTCAATGGAAATTAAGTGTTTAAGGTTTTATCATTCTAGAGATACTATAAGGGCACATCCCATCAACCTCTGTCCTTGAGGGCATTATCTCCATGAATTCATTTAGGGATATAGAGAAATTCTGCAATATTTCTATACCATAGTTTCTAGCCTACATAGTATCAAAGAGGAAAACTTAATATATGGCTCATTTTATTAGGTTGCTGTAAATAGAGGGCAAAAGGACTGTCTTTTTTATAAAGTTAAATGAATGTTGTTATAACTTTTACTGAGAGTGGGATAGCATCCCTCCATATCTTGTTTGATCCACCAGTTCTTCCAAACTGCATTCGTAAATGCCAATAAGAAATCTTATAACTCAAATGTAGGATTTCTGCTTATATTAAAATCACTACACTATAACAAAGTTGTGCATCTTTTTATAACTAAAGAAATTCTGGCTTGAATTTGATAAAAATATTATTTTAATTTATTTCCAGATTAAAAGTGAAAGTCTCCTAAATGGAGAAACTAGAGAGCTTTTCTCACCATTATTACTTTTCCCATCTAAATAGAGAAAAAATGAAGAAATGGGTAATTTTAGAGTCTAGAAAATGAGAATTTTAAAGAAGAAACTAATTGTATGAAGAGAATCTTGAAAACCTTCATATGTACACTAAAGAAATAGAAGCAAAAACATTGCTAGGAAGAGATCAGCTAGAACTTACAAATTTCAACACTGCTGAATTTACCTTCATCCTTCAAGTGAATTTCAGATGGGTGATAACTCACAGGATCTGGTAATTAGCAATTAATCAGTGATAACTGTAACAAAATATCTATTAAAATAGAATTGTTTGAAATTTGGTTATGGAGGGATGATGAAAAATGAAGGTTATGATGCCAATTTTCAATAATGTTGGTTTTTTTTCTGTCTGAAATATGCCGTTAATGTTCTTCCGGGGAAAATTTCACTTATAACTCAGGGCTCAGAAAATTATGGGTTGGAGTATGTATGTATCTCTGATACACGCATACATGTGTACATATGAGTGCAGATACGTACTCATACAACCTATATGTAATCATATGTATTGTGATTAAGCTATACATAAACTCATACTGATGTTTAAACTCTCATCCATTACCACATGGGTCATTCTAGCCTTCTCCTGTCTCTTATCTATAATATAGCCTCTCACTTCAGCAGTGGGAAACATGTCTCCAGATATCCAACACCAATTTACTTCATTGTTCATATTCAATATATATTTATTGCAGAATCATTAACATGTAACCCTTTGGGAAGCTATTTTATCAAAAAGAGTGATTCGATATAGTTCTTTCATTAAAAACAAAAGATGTCACTTATTTCTAACATTACTTAGGTTCTGAGGTAGTTTCTTACATTTTAATATATTTAGATTATTCCGCCAGTCAACATTCCTTTCCAGAATTACACCAAAGTTCTATTTATTTTTTTAAATATAATACACTGAATTTTACTCTTTGTGAGGGAAAGTTCTGTAGGGTCTAAAAAGTCCATTTTTTAGCAACCAGTAAAATCTCAATAAAATAAATTGTATGGCATGCATTGCATACTGTGAGTGAGAATTAACAGAGCTGGGGATAGGGTTAGAGATTTGAAGTTAAGCCAAGTTACAATCATAAATGTGTAATGGATATAATTACAGAGATCATAAGGTCTTCTTCTGCAGCACTTCCTAGTCCAGGTAAGGACTAGGAAAGATAGGTAGATTGGTCAACATTTGGTTATGGCTAAAAAGGGGTCATCAGAAGAAATTGAGGAGGAGATTGAATAAATGAAAAGTAGTAGGGAGAAAGTCACTGAAATGATTAGCTGCGAGATTGGTCCAGGATGGACTGGGAGAGAAATAAACCCCATAGGCTTCATATTCTAATAGACTAAGAGAAGTTCAAGTGATTCGATATCAGAGAAGATTGTAACAGCAGGTCTGGCTGTTACAATCTTTGGAAAGATTGAAAAGTGGAAGAGTGGAAAAGTTGAAAAGTTAAGAGGTAATGTCAGAGTTCGGAAATATGATTTATTAAGATGCATTGTTTCAATCCACTAAATTTATTAAGAAGGAAAAGCATATGCTCACATAATAAGGAGAAAAATAGAACATCCCAGCATTCATAACAACTGGATTTGAGGAACATAAACTTGATTTATCTCTCATTTTTATTTTGATTGTAACTAAACTGTGAAGCTGAAAAGCTGTAAATCAACATCCTCAGTAGATTCGTTAGCGGACATGCAATTAATCAAAGCTAATGCAAATGTGCTTTATAAAAATAATCAGAGGTTAAACTCATATTTAAATCCAGAAGTTCAGTGGTGCGTACCTAATCATCATATATAAATCCTTCTGGGTTTTAACTTCACAGCCAGTCTTTCATACATCGATGTGCTTCAAACCTCAAATCCTGCAAAGTATTAACCTTTGATTTACCTTCAGTTCTGTGAAAGAGCGTAAAAAACTTTGGAAAGAAAACATAACAAAACTGAGAAAAAGGAAATAAATCAGCTGTACATTGACTCACATGAAAGGTTAAAAATAGTAATGACTAAATAAATGTTTTCTGGACTCCCATATTGAAAAATTAAGGAAGCTACTAAAAATCTTCTTTCAAAAAAAACTGTTTTTAGTCAACTGTGTCATTAAGTTCCTTTAAATATGTGTATAATATCTATTTGTGTGTTGTCTGCATTTTTGTCTTAGTAGGTATTAAATTAAATCAATTAAATTAGTATAAATAAATAAAATTTACATCACTAATTCCGTGACAAAATTAGTCAATGTCAATATAAATAAATTGTATTTATTTTCTTTATTTATGTTAATTTAATTTTCTCCAGTAAGTTACTGTCCTTTCATTACTACCACGTTTGCCTAAAATGATACCCAGGAGATGCTCATTTATTTTCAGACGATGATAATAAGAATGAGCAGAGAGCAATTAAAAATGAAAGCTTTCCCGACTATTGTTACTAATCCACTGCCATATACATTATGTTTTAAACAGCATTTTTATAGGTTTTACTTGCTTTTTTAATTTTTTGTGCATTCTGTTCTTAGCTTTGAAATCACCAAGAAGATCTGAAATTTTGCCAATGCTATATGGTGAAATCTGAAGCTATTGACAAAACTGTCCATATCTACTGTCCTGTACTGTCAAAGCTTTTCCACATGGAAGATGCTTTCATAAGCCATCCCCAGTCTGCATATGGAATTTAACACAGAAAGATAAAAAATGTTAAAAGAGAACATGAAAGGGCTACAGTGAGTAGCAGAAAGAGATGAATCAAAGAGTTGCACAGTAATGTTATATGTGCGATGGGATTATTTCCTGGTGCTTTATTTCAACTGTAGAATTTGCACAATTAAGTATGCTGCAAGAACTTTTTTTCTCATTTTACAAATGGAATACTGTCTTATTAAGAAATAAGTGGTTTAAAAGCTTTCTAATTTAAGAGAATTTAAATAGCAAATCCCATGAAAAACTGGTGAGAATTGTGTTTGCATCATTCAGACCAGCCCTGGAGAATATGCGTTAAGCTTGCAGCCATCAACAAGCGATGTGTCTGAGCATACTGCAAGTTCCCATATCCATCTATTACACTTGTGAACTTAGCATACATATGGGTCATTTGAACGTCTGAAGAAAGCTGTCAAATGGATTATTTAAACCGTGCAAATTATGAATGTGGAAGAAACAGATGGATACAGGGTATAGCTCTAGGGGAACTTTCAGGCTTTTTAAGTTTGTTGATTCAATCTGGTGGCTTAATAGTCTGTCTTTAAGAAATTTGGTCCAGAAAATCAAGCCAATGATAAAATAATCAACCTCTTAATGTTTACCTCTTAATATGTATTTAGAATGAATACAATGCTAAAATAGAAAAATTTCACTGTTTCCATTAGGAATTAAAACCCATTTCTTAGTAGTATCCACAACAGTAACCTTCCAATCTGCTAGAACCAAGATTTCCAGGAACTAAATTTCATGTAATTTATTAGAAACTGAGTGTTAGAACAATCATGCACATCAAAGGAAAATAGAATTTCTTCCAAAACTGTTTAGTGTCTGACTATCTCTTAAAACATTTAGGCCCATGATCACATTTGTATGAACACTGCTATCTAATGAAAGAGACTGCTCAGAACATTCTTTTTTTCCTCACCTATAAAATAAGAAAATTGAAACCTATCATACACATCATAAAATTGACATGAGAAAACAAAACACAGAAAAATTCAAATATTATGTACCTATTGTGTATACGAATGAAACACAAAATAAAAAATAGAGAAATCCAAAAAATCAAAACATCCAAATATGATGTACCTATTGTATCTATGACTATGCTATGCTGATATTCTCAAAACTAAGCAGAATACGGATTTCTTTTCTCAAGCAACTGAAGGATTAGTTGGGCAAGGAAAATGTGTACATTAGTACTTGTAACTTAAGGCAAAAAATACTAAGTGCTTTTAAAGGTAAACTAGCATCAAATTTTGGGGGAAAAAAACAGCTGCTTTTATACAGGGGTTAGGGAGTTTTCAGTTGCCCCATATCATTCCCCATGACCATCAAATAAGTATTAGTTGGATATACATTGATCAGAAGAAAGTATGCTGGAGACAGTAAATAGTAAGAAGAAAGACATTAAGAAATGGCACTTTATGGAAGTATCATATTACACATGGTTAAATGAATGTCTGTTGAGCTGGACAGATCAGTGTCCAAGCATCCCTGTCTTTTATTGATAAACTTTGCAATCCTGGATCAACCGTTCACCCTTCTATCTGAAAATGGATAAATAATAATAGCATTTTAATTAAGGTTGTAAAGACAGCAAGAAAATGCATATGAAGTGCCTAGCATATATTATTATTATTATTATTATTATTGTTTTCATTTTTTCAATTTAATTATTTTTTTATTGTGAGGTTTGGAAAATGTTACATTTCGATACATTTTTTTATACTACCTTCCTGTGTCATAAAATAATGTTGATTCATTATTCTCAATTGACGTATTGCTATTTAATATGGAGGTTAGAAAAATAATTTGGATATTATCACCAACATATTTTATATTTAAATTTCACCAGGAAAATTTGATGATAGCCAAAACATTTGAAACGCTATATATTAGACAGAATATTTCATATGTATTTATTGAATTAATCTTCGCAGTAATCCTATCAAGTAGATAACAATATACCCCCATTTTTAGGTGAGAGTAAGAAAGTAAGTTTATACTTTTGGATACATGTGTATGATAAACAACCGTATGAACAAGGAATGTAAAATTGACTTCGCTTTACTGTACAAAAGAAAACCCCCAGGAAAATACAAAATTAGTCAATGTCATGTAGATTTATTACCTACAGCATTTACAAGAACATTATGCAAGTGATTTCATTTAATGGATTCTGCTGATGTACACTGTGCACTCCTCCATACAAAGCACTGCTCTGGGCCCTGTGGCAGATGCAACCATTAAGTTTATTTCAACCCAGTTAGGAAGTCATATATTCATATGGTTTACTATACAGAACTGTAATAATAGAGACATCTGTAAAGTGCTACATGAGCAAAAGTAAGAAAAATATAATTCTGCTTGGTTTTAATCATGAACAACAGCATGAGGTAAAGGATCATACTTGAGTTAGACTTTGAAGGAAAAGCAGGAGACTAAAATGAGGAAAAGTATGGAATATTAATGAAATAGTTACTATGGAAAAGTATGGTTAGATATGGCTGTACCAATAATTAGGGAGATTGTAGAGGCTTTTGGAGACCTTGCCAATCTGAGACTATTCTTCACTCCACAGTCTAAGAAAAGTACTCTTGTCTCTTAATACCTGTGACACAAATAAACATCAGTTCTCTTTACATTATAGAGTGGTAACTCCAGTGGACTTATGAACTATAGGAGATAGAAGGATTGTAAGAAACATTTCAGACATTATTTCACAAATCAAGAAGAGTAATGATAAGGAACTGCTCTTAGAAAATGGAAAAGAAAAAGACGTGACAGTATCAACAAAGCTCGATGTTATAACTAAATTTAGGGAGTTGTAAGGCATTGGAATCTGCAATGAGACTAAAAATCATACATCTAAGAGGAAAAAGACCTCACAAAGAGGATGTGAGAAGTGTGTGCTGGATGAAGTTGCTGAATATGATATGCATAATAGAAAAGCAATATTTACCTTAGTAAATACTGTGAATATGTGTCTATAAAGTACAGTCTAACATTTTGATCTGTATAAATTGATCAAGATGAATGCAAGCAATTGTAAAAAAGCCAAATGGCCTTGACTAAAATAGAAATTGCACAAAGATCAAGAAAGATTGAAAAGCATAGTGATCACATAAAAACCAGGGAAAGAATGTGTCCAAATTGTTTTGATAAGTGGTGAATTAGCCAGAGTTCTTCACTGGCCCCTATTTACTGGGAGATAAAACCTTCCTCTTTTCTATTAATTACAAGATGGTAAGGCCTAGTCAACTGTAAACAGGTGAGAGACATCTAGTACCAAGAATGTGACTGAAACAGAGGACAAAAACGGCACTGAGGGAGGAGTTATCAGAGAGTGTGTTTTTGTAAACTAGGCTCCTGAGAGTATTTCTGAGTCTAGGTGAAGCTGTACCTGGTGATGATATGAACACTCAAGGTGGACTAAAATAAAAGATGTCTCTGCATCTTATTTGCAACTGCTGCTAAGAGATGGCTGGCTACATATGAGGAGACTAGAAAACAACCAGTCCATATTAATTAGTCATGACTAAAGATAGTGAGATGCTCCTGGAAGGTATCTGGCATATTTCTTTGTGCATCAGAGGCATCATCTCATGTATTCATTACAAAACCTTAGGAGGTAAGTACAGACACGTATTCTATACAGTGATTCTGGTGGACTAGTAGGGCATTCATGTGCTCATATTCATCACATAATTAGCCAGTATTTTTAAATGAGGACCTCAAATTCAGAAAATATTCTGTTCCATTGGCCAGCGTCTCTATTATTGTATTGATAAATAGTACCATGCTGTTTTGGTTACTATAGTCTTATAGTATAGTTTGAAGTATAGTAATGTGACGCTTTCAGATTTGTTCTTTTTCCTTAGGATTGCTTTGGCTACTCCATCTCTTTTCTGATTCCAAGCAAGAAATAGAATTAATTTTTATAAGATCTGTGAAGTATGATGTTGGTGCTTTGATGGGCATTGCACTGAATTTGTAAGTCACTTCTAGCAGTGTGAACATTTTAACAATGTTCATTCTACTGGTCCATAATAAAGGTATGATTTTCCATTTGTTTGTGTCCTCTGCAATTTCTCTCCTCAGTGTTTCATAGTTCTCTTTGTAGAGATCTTTCCCATCTTAGGTTAAGTGTATTCCTAGGTATTTTATTTTCTTTGTAGCTTTTGTGAATGGTATTAAATCTTTGATTTGACTCTCAGCTTGATTGTTATTGGGATATAGAAATTCTACTGATTTATGCACATTGACTTTGTAACCTTCAATGGAGTGGTGGAGGATGAAGTCAAGTGATGATGGGTTAAAAAGGGAATGATTTATGGGGGAGGATGGGTGGAGGGAGGGTAATTGGTGGGATCACACTTACGGTGCATCTTACAAGGGTACAAGTGAAAATTACTAAATGTAGAATATAAATGTCTTCATATAGTGATTAAAAGGTCATGAAGGCTATGTTAAATAGTTCAATGAAAATGTTTCAGATTGTATATGAAGTCAGCACATTGTGCCCCATGATTGCACCAATGTACATAATTATGATTTATTAAAAATGATAAAAAAGAAAGAAAAGGAGGTCTCACCCCATCCCCCAGGCCTCATTCAGGAATTCACTGGGATTTTTTTTCTTTAAGGCTAAGGTGAATCAAGATGTGTTGACAGAGTCAAAGAGTTCGAGATAAGCATCCCTAAATGATACAAAAGAGTGCTGTCAGAAAAAGAGAGACCTTTGATACACAGGCAGGCTGTACTCTAAGGAAAACCAACACATGAAAATAAGGCGCCTGTGGATCAATGAGTAGGGCACCAGCCCCATATACTGAGGGTGGAGGGTTCAAACCCGGCCCCGGCCAAACTGCAACAAAAAGTAGCCGGGCATTGTGGTGGGCGCCTGTAGTCCCAGCTACTCGGAAGTCTGAGGCAAGAGAATCGCCTAAGCCCAGGAGTTGGAGGTTGCTGCTCTACCGAGGGCGATAAAGTGAGATTCTGCCTCAAAAAAAAAAAAAGAAAGAAAGAAAGAAAGAAAAAGAAAATAAGCTTTGTTGTTTATGTGTGTTGCTGCCTTGCTGTGCCTCTTCAGACAAATTTGCAACTAATTGCATTTTTTAAGGTGTTTCACCATACAGTTTTCCAAGAGTTCTCTCAAATATCTGAAAACATATTTTGATTCCAACTTCTGGAATCCTTCAGCTCTGACTAGGGAGGGCTCAGTTGTCTGAGAAGGTAAGAAAGGTGCTACTTACTTTCTCCATCTTACCTGGCTAAGGACGTGATATTCACAAAGTGGGATTTCTAAGAGGGGGAAGGCAATCAGGATGATGGCAATCAGGGCCACACTTTGCAGGACTCTGGTGTGGGTGTCAAAAAAGAACTCCCCCCAAATCAATAATAATGATAACTTCAGATATTGAAAAAAATTCATCTCATCTAAATGCTAAGAAAAGTACAGATGTTTCCTTAACATATGCAGTCCTATGCAAATGATTATGTAAATTAAACAAAAAGTTGGGACTGGCAAATTCCCAAGTTTCTAAGATTTACTTATGTTAACCTAGTATTCATCATAGAAACAAGGCTGAGGATTTTTGTTTACATCCCATTCACTTAGAGGTGAAGGGAGGCAAGACGGAAGGATATGCTACCTTAATAGGGTGAAGGCACTCAAATGTGGGGACACGTTGGATAGATGGTTAGATAAATAGATAGTTTTCACCTTCAAAATGTTAGCCAGCTCATCCGTCATGCTCAGTTGGTTGTGGGCAGCAATGGGACTAGAAATGGAAATGAATCTCAGTTGCAGTGAATTTTGATGAAGGCCTAGTTCATGCAAGAAAGATTTTTTTTACATCCTCAGCCCACAAATTCCCAGAGGAATGTAAAACTTTAGAGACAGTTACAGAGGAAGAATAAAGACCTAGTGTAACAGGGAATATCAAATCTTTAGACACTAGCCCTTTCAGGAGCAGAGACATAAGGGTATACTTTACACATATAACGGACGGCACTTCCCCAGCCTGCAAGCTCGGGGTCTTTAGGGGACCTAAAAAATCAGGTTGCAGACTTAAGGTTGGGAAAATATTTCCTAGTCTTGGGGCTGGTAGCTGTGCTGCTAATGAGGGCTAGAAGAGGATCCCTTTCTTCTCTCTTCCTCCTCTAGACTGGGGTCCAGAAATGTGAGCAGTTGAGGGTTTCAGAGAGGTTTGGTATTCTTCAAATCCTTTAGCTAACCAAGTACAGCATGCTGGTCATTACAGGCACTTTGTCTGGACCGAGTCCTGTGCTAAGCACCACAGAGGACACAGTGATGTAAAGGCTGCAGTTCTACCCACACGAACCTGAGGCTGTTCTTGAGGGTAACGAAACACGCACATTTATAACAGTTTGTACACAGTAACATACGTGAACTCTTCAAGTTGTGTTGCAAAGACCTTTGGCCAATACAGACAGTAAGAACTTAATTACAAATGTAATTCCACAAATATTTATTGGGCATCCACTATGTTTGAGGTACTGCACGAGACACAGACGGTTCCTACAATTGTCTGGGGAGCCAGACCCTTGCATGGGCGGTGACAATACGGTGTGTGATACTCTCATGTGCTATTATTGGAGGTTTCAATTTATGTAGCTAGTGGAAAGACAAACAGGTAGACCCTGTGTGAAAAACTGCTCTGCAGTTTCCAAAAAAGTTAAACATACTTTATGACCCAGAAGTCCCACTCCTAGGTATATACACTTTAGAGAAAGCAAATAGACATCCCAAAAAGATTAATATACACGTGGTCCTAGACACTCTATTCACAAAGACCCAAAAGGTGAAAACAGCACAAAATGCTCATCAGCAGGTGAAGAGATAAGCTGTGGGACACTCAGACAATGGAACACTATGTAACAATAAAAGAAGAATAACAATGGATTCACATGATACTGTGGATAAATATAAAGAATATGTTTATATATCTTTTATATTTTACCTGGGTGGAGTTGAAGAACATTTTCTGTTGTGAAGTATCTCAAGAATAGGGGAAAAGTGTGTCCAATGGACTCAGTACTAATATGAAACCAATATATAAACAAATGCACACCTACGTGGGAGACAAAACACAAATATGGTCTAGCAAGGGGGAGGGGGGAGGAGGGAAGAGGGGGAAGGAGGGAGGATGGTTAGAGGGGTCTCAACCAATGTGCACAATGTAAGGGTGTTCAGCATGACCCCTGTGTAAAGGGCTCAACTACAACTTGAACTTTGCCTTAGAATTTAAAGCAATGTAACCTAAACATTTGCACCCTCATATTAATTTGAAATTAAAAAGAGTGGTAAACAGGCATCCCATATACTCATTACTGCTTTGAAACTAGTAGATAAATGACTACAGGCCCACATGAGAGGAAAAACACAATTAAATTCAAGAAGGGAGGAGGGAGGAGGAAGGGGCTCAGTAAGCTCCCACCTAATGGGTACAATGTAGGGGTGTATGGCACACCTCCTGAGTGAAAGGCTCATATACAACTTGGACTTTTCCTAACAAAGACAAACAATGTAACCTAATCATATGTACCCTCATATTAATCTGAAAAAAAACCCCAACCCCCCCAACTGTGCTAATATCCCCTAAATCTATTGAAATAAACAAATAGGAATAAAATGACAAATAAATAAAATATGTTGAGTCAAAGAAACCAGACACAAAAGAATATATCCTGCATGATTTCCTTTATATGAACAGGCAAAAAGAATTGGTGATTACAGAAGTCAGAATCGTGATGATCACTGGGGGAGAGGTTTCTACTAGGAAGGTGCAAGAGAGAGCCTCTGGCCTGCCAGAAACAGTATATACGTTGATCCAGATGATGTGACACAGACACACACACAAAGTTCATCCAGTTGCACACTTACCATAGTGCACTTTAGGCTCTTTACCGTGTGTATGCTGTCTCTATTGAAAAGTAGAGAGAAAAACCCACGGAACTTTGTTGAGCGCACTTTAGCAGTATCTATCCAAACTTAACTGTACATAGATTTAGCTCAGAAATCTCACCTCTGGCATCTGATCCTAGCACAAGACTGCAAAGATTTATGAGCACGACAAGCCTTCAATAGTCAAAACTGCGAAGAAGCTAAAGGCCCTTTCATATTAAAAGGGTGAAATAAATGTGGATTATATATGGTCTGGAGTCATACACAGCTAATAAGGAGTTATATCAATGAGTGATAATTCAAAGATATCCGCAATACCTATTTCTGCTGTAGAGCAATTTGCATGACAGTGCACATAGCATGATAAAGTATGTGTGAAAACAAAACTGTGTGTGCACACATGTCCCCGTGCATACACAGAAAAAAAGTCCGTAAGGCTGTACACCTCATGTTAATAGTGGTTTACCTCTGGGGAGAGGAATTGGTGAGGCGTTAACTTTTTATTTTATATACTTTGGTAGAATTTAAATTTTTATACCAAGCATCCACAATATTTTTAATTTAAGAGTTTAGTAATAATAGGAATATACACAGTGTGATGAGTTTCCCTGAGATAGTAAAGAGTGGTAATGATCAAAGGGGGTTCGTTGAAAAATGTAATAAATTTAGTCTCGGGCATCTGACTTTGAGGTGCCCGTGGGACATTCAAGTGGAGCTGTCTAGAAGGGACTTGGGTATGTAAGTCTGGAGCAGAGGGGGGCAGTTAGGAATAGAGATAGAGATGTTGGGACTACAGATGGTAACAGAAGCTGACATAGGAATGAATGAGGTTGCCAAGGGAGACGTATGTAGAGAAAGAATGGAAGCAAATAGGCCCGGCGATGAGGAACACCGAGGAGGAGACATACGTGGTCAGCCTGCAGGGGCACTTTGGGGGAATGAATGGTTAGAGCGCTAAAGCCAAAACCAGAAGTATGAGGGCCCCTGTAAGCCAAGGCAAAAGAGGTTTACAATGGACAGAGTCCTCGATGGTGGCAAATGCTTCTGAGAATGTACGTACGATAAGGAGAGCAATGTGTCTTCTGGACTTAGTGAGAAAGCAACTGGTGAGATGCAGGTGGTCATAGTTAGGAGGAAGAGGAGGGAAATGTAGACATTTCAATAAATTTAGCCACTAAGTTGCAAGAGTTTAGGGGGTGGTCACTGAAGGGGATTGACAGTGAGAGAGGTTTTAAAGATGTAGTATGGAGATCAGAGAGGTACGAACATATTTTCGTGCTTAGGGGAAGCAGTTAGCAGAGGTATAGAGACTGAATTGTTAAAGGGGGAGATAATTTAGCCAACAGAGCGAGGAAGAAGGGGCTGAGATCTACAGCACACGTGGCAGGATCCCTCTTCGACAGAGGGTGAGGCACTCCTTTGCAACAGGAAGGAAGGAGGCAAGGGTAGGCGTTGATGCAGGCAAATTTGTAAATTTGATAATGGGAATTTAAGGGAGCTCTCATCTGATAGCTTCTATTTTCTCTATAAAGTAGGAGGTGAGGTAACCTGCTGAGCGTGAGGGGGGAAGTGATAAGATGGAGAAGGTTTTAAATAGCTGCTGCGGATAAAAAGAGGAAGAGCTAAGTGGGGAAAGGGAAGAATGTGCCGGCCTCGTGGAAAGTCTACTGGGGGTAAAAGACCATGGTCTGCATCGCTTGGGGGGACCAGGTGGGGTCATCTCCTGGGAGTGAGGACAGAGATGGAGCACCTCTCCACTGTCAGAATCCCTGATCAACTAAGTTAATTGATTGGAACAACCAGTCAATCCAGGGATGAAAATGTGCTAACAAAATTACTTGGCACCACAAAAGGGCAACATTTTTTTTTACACTTTTTGGCCGGGGCTGGGTTGGAACCCGCCACCTCCAGCATATGGGGCCGACGCCCTACTCCTTTGAGCCCCAGGCGCCGCCCCAAAAGGGCAACTTCTGATGACTGCCCCAGCTGAAGCATTTGGGTTGAATTCCATCGCCTGAGGCTGAACAGCGTGCCGAAGAAAGAAAAACCTAAACAAGAGCTCTTCGTCAACCTAGTCACAGCGCAAACGCAGGTCCCCATTCGCACCCTCACCTACGAGTCTTTTCTAAACTGGAATGCTTCTCACTGCAACATTATTTATGGTGACAGGAGTTGGAGGCAATCTGGCATTCGTCACAGAGAGAGTAGAGAAGCAAACCTGGGGGGACGCACACTCTGTAGTAGTTTACAGCAATTGGAGGCAAGAGAATAGTTGGACATAGAGCAGCATGTATAGATTTTTAAAACATGCTTCTGGGTAAAAAAAAAAAATACAGCAAGAAACAGAATAGTCTGTGTAAGAAAATACCACAAGACACAATTTAGAGAAATTTTGAAAGATATTCACTCAAAATGATAATACAGATTCTATTATATAAGAACACATACAAACCAAAATATCATAATTCGACAGAAGAGAATGCTAATAAGGGAGGGAAAAGACTCAGAGTGACGTATAGGGATGGCAGGGAATGGATAAATTAATCAAGATACCGATGACAAATATTCCACGAGCTGAGTTTGATTCAGTAAACCTTGTGCACGTAAAGCCCTAACTAAATGCAGAAATAAATAAAGGAATAGAAATATTTTCCTCACCTCTTGTAGGCTCTGCTTCAAGCAAAGGACTGGCCCTCACCTCATAATTGATTTTTTTTGTTTGCCAAGTGGCAGTTTATTTATTTATTTATTTATTTATTGTATTAAATCATAGCTGTGTACATCAATGCATGTACGGGGTGCCATGTGCTGGTTTTATATACAATTTGAAATACAGCAATCTGGTTATCATAGCCTTCACCTCACTTTCTTAATTATTGTGTTAAGACATTTATACTCTACACTTAATAGATTTGACAAGTACCCTTGTAAAATGCACCATAGGTGTGGCCCTACTGATTACCTCCCCCCATTTTCCTCCCTCCCCTCCCCTTCCTCTTCTCCCTTTATCTTGGGT
The DNA here is from genome assembly GCA_963574655.1 of Perodicticus potto. NCBI lineage: Eukaryota > Metazoa > Chordata > Mammalia > Primates > Lorisidae > Perodicticus > Perodicticus potto. Next base: position 23,022 of record CAUYRH010079372.1, read on the forward strand.
TGTAGTTGAGTTACAGGTTTCATATGGAAGTGTGGGTGATTACACATTGGTTTCATAGTAGGGCTGAGTACATTGGATACTTTTTCTTCCATTCTTGAGATACTTTACTAAGAAGAATATGTTCCAGCTCCATCCATGTAAACACAAAAGAGGTAAAGTTTTTATCTTTTCTCACAATTGATTTTTTACACTTTACCAAGATATAATTGACAGGTTAAAGTTGAACATATTCCAAGTGCTCAATGTGATGTTTTGGTATCTGTATGCATTGTGAAATCACCACAATCAAGCAAATGAAGGCACTCATCACCTCATAGGGTTACCTTTTTGTGTGGTGAGAATACTTAAGATCTACTCTTAAAGTCTTATTAAATATCAACTATACAATCCACTAGTATGAACTGCAGTCACCAAGCTGTAAAATAGATCCACAAATTCATCTTAAAACAAAATTTGTACCTTTGAACCAATATCTCCTCATTTCTCCTATCTGTCCTCCTACCACTGCCCCGGTAATCCTCCTGGCATCTACTTTTCTACTCAGTTCCTTTGAGTTTGAACTTTTTGGATCCTACTTGTAAATAAATTCATGTGGTGTTTGTATCTCTGTGTCATTTTATTTCCCTTATCATAATACTCTTCAAGTTCATCCATGTTGCCACAAATGGCAGGATTTCCTTCTTTTTCAAGGCTGAGTAATATTCCAAAGTGGATATATATCATATTTTCTTTATTCATCTATCCATCAATGGACATTTAGGTTGTTTCCATATCTTGGCTATTGTGAACAGTGATGCAATAAATAGGAGAGTACTGACGGCTCTTCAGGATCATGATTCTATTTCCACTGGATATACACCCAGAAGTGGGATTGCTGGATCACATATTCGTTCTATTTTTAATTTTCACCTCACTACTTATTTTATTAATAAAGAAACTGAGACCCTGATAAAGGAAATGACTTGGTCAAATTCACACATTTAGTTGCAAAGTCTGGACTAGACCCAGGTCTCCTGGGAGTCCATTATTCTTGTCCCTATACCATGCATACGCAGGAGAATTCTCACTAGTTTTGTGGTCATTGTTTTTGTTGTTTGCTTCCTTCATTGAATTCTGCTTTTGATGATTTTTAAAATTGAGAAACAAAACAGGAAAAAGATATGCTGCCTGCCTTGCCTATATGGTGACAGAGTGGCTAAAACCATTAAAGCTTACCAAGGGATCTCAACAATTTTTTAATCTATGGCATAGTTTTAAATACTAGAACTTTTGGCAATGCACTTGAAGGGATTTAAAAAATCTAATGAACAAGTCAGTCGTCATAATAATGTCATCTCTACTTTTACTCTAATAATGCCTCACAGATCCTAGGAAAGCATTGCTGTCTGTTCACATGCCTCAGCCCTGAGTCACAGTTCAAGTGCAACAGTTCTTTGCCCTAACCAAACCCACTTACATACCCACAAGGATGAGGCAAGTGAACAGGCAGTCTTTCTATACATGGCTATGATATTCCTTTGATTTTAAATTTTTAAAAGTTTCTAATAGCTTTATTGACACATAACTGATACACAAATATTTAATATGTACGATGGGATAGGTTGGGACACATGCACACACCCATAAGGCCATCCCCACAAAGTATAAACATATCCAATACGTCCCAAGTTTCCTTGTGTTCCTTTATGTGGTAAGAACACGTAACATGAGATCTATCCACTTGACGAATCTTGAAGTGCATAATACTGTATTGGTAACTATAGGCAGTACATTAGACAGCAGGTCTCTAGAATGCATTCATCTGGCATAAGTGTTGTCTTATACCCATTGAACAACAAATTCCTATCTGCCCCACCTTGCTTGGCCTGGCCACTTGTTTGATGTTGCTGCACACCTCTTCCCACATACATTGAGCTGAATTCCAGTCTATACTGCAAGGTTTCCCAAAAGTCACCGCCAAAGTTGCCATACATGGGGAAAATGGGAAATTGTTGCTAAATATAACTTTTTAAAAATCTTTTGAATCTTTTAATTCTTAAATGGCCATACTACCCCATGTGATGTACAGGTTCAATGCAATTTTTCAAAATACACTAATGACATTTTTCACAGAAAATTTTTAAAAACCCTAAAATGTACACAAAACTAGAAACAACCACAAATACACAAAGTACTTTTGAGTAAAAAACTTACTTCGAGACATCACAGTACCTGACTTCAAAATTTACTAAAAAGCAGTAACCAGGGCGGCACCTGTGGCTCAAAGGAGTAGGGCACCAGCCCCATATGCTGGAGGTGGCGGGTTCAAACCCAGCCCCGGCCGAAAACTGCAAAAAAAAAAAAAAAAAAAAAAAAAGCAGTAACCAAAACAGCATAGCACTGTCGTACAAATATGGAATAGAACAAAAGACATTGTTATGTGAAATAAGCCAGATACAAAAACACAAATACTCTATGATTGTACTCATAAGCGGAATCTTTTTAAAAAGGTTGGTATTATAGAAGCAGCGAGTAGAACAATGGTTATCAGAGACTGAGTACTGGTTGGTTAACAGGTACAAAATTACAATTACAAAGAAAGAAGAAACAAATTTTTATTTTCTATAGTACAGTAAAGATGAAAATGGTTAACAATAAGGTATTGCATATTACAAAATAGCTAGTGAAGAAGTTTTGGATATTTTCCCCACAAAGAATCAATAAATGCTTGGGGTAACGAATACACTAAATATCATGATTTTATCATTATACAACATATACATGAAAGATCAAATTGTACCCCACAAATATGCACAATGACATTGTATAAATTAAGAACACAGATTAAGACTTAAATGCAAGCTCTATAACTATTTAGCTCCTAGAAGAGTACATAAAGGGGAAGATTCATGAAAATTGGTTTTTGCAGTGATTTCCTAGATGCAGCATCAAATAATTAGGCAACGAAGGCAAGAACGTACACATGATATTAGTGGATCCAAAATATCTCTAACATATTCAAAGCAAAAGGTATAATAGACAGTTGCACATTGTAGCATTATTCACAAAAGGCAATACCTGAAAGCAATCCACACACCCTTTACAGATAGGTGAAGAAGATGTGTTTGTTGCCCATTCATCTGTTTTCTTGGGGAAAGGTTCTGTTTCTGTCACTTGCCCATTGATTGAAAGGATTGTTTGCTATTTTTTTGTTAATCTACTTGAGTTCTTTGTAGATTCTGGTTACTAGCCCTTTGTCCATTTTGTAACATGCAAACATCTCCTCCCATTCTGAAGCTTGTCTGTTCACTTTGTTGATTGTATCCTTAGCTATGAAGAAGCTTTTTACCTTGATCAGGTTCCATTTATAAATTTTTGTTGTTGCTTCAGTTGCCCATGGGGTCTTATTCATGGATTTTTTCCCTCAGATGAATATCAATAAGAGATTTCCCCACACTGTCCTCTAGGGTTTACACAAAGTCTTAAGCTGCAGATGTTGCAGTGGGTACAGACAGAGGCGTTCACTGATGCACTGTTGGTGGGATTTCAAGCTAGCACAGCCTCCCTGGAAAGAAGCATGGAGAATTCTCAAAGAAAAAAAAGTAGACCTCCCATTTGACCCCACCATCCCATTACTAGGTATCTACACAGAAGAAAAAGCCATTTACCATAAGGACATTTGTACTCAAGTATTTATACCAGCTCAATTCAAAATCACACAGATGTGGAAACAACCCAAATGCCAATCAACCCATGAACGGATTAATAAACTGTGGTATATGTATACCATGGAATACTATTCAGATATAAAAAGAAAGAGACTTTGTATCTTTTGTATTTATCTGGATGGATTTGGATAACATTCCAAGTAAAGTACCTCAAGAAAGGAAAAGCAATGGACACTTTACCTCTTTCATGTTTACATGGATGGAGCTGGAACATATTCTTCTCAGCAAAGTATCTCAAGAATGGAAGAAAAAGTATCCAATGTACTCAGCCCTACTATGAAACCAATTTACAAGCATCTACACTTCCACATGAAAGCTATAACCCAACTACAGCCCAAGATGAAGGGGAAAGAGGAGAGTGAAGGGAGGGGAGGAGGGAGCATGAGTGGAGGGAGGGTAATTGGTGGGACCAGACTTATGGTGCATTTTATAAGGGTACATGTTAAATCTACTAAGTGTAGAATATAAATGTCTTAACACAATAACTGAGAAAATGCATTGAAGGCTATGTTAACCAGTTTGATGAAAGTATTTCAAACTGTGTATAAAACCAGCACATTGTACCCCATAATTGCATTAATGTACAGAGCTATGATTTAATTTAAAAAATTGAGAAAAAAGAATGGAAAAGCAAGCATCCCATGTACTCAATACTAATCTGAAAATAGTAGACCAACAACTACAGGCCCACATAAGAGAAAAACACAATTAAATTCAAGAAGGGGGGAGACAGTAGGAGGTAGGGGGCCCAATCAGCTCCCATCCATTGGTCACAATGTCGGGGAAAATGGCACATCTCCTGGGTGAAGTACCCAACCACAACTCAGACTTTGGACTCTACCTTACAAACCCAAACAATGCAATCCATTTGTATGTACCCTTGTATCAATCCATAATAAAAAAGAAAGGGCTGGGTGCAGTGGCTTATGTTGGCAATCCTAGCACTCTGGGGGCCCCAGGCAGGTGGATTGCTTGAGCTCAGGAGTTCAAGACCGACCTGAGCAAGAGCAAGGTTGTCGTGGTTAGCTGCAGTCCCAGCTACTCGGGAGGCTGAGGCAAAAGGATTGCTTGAGCCCAAAAGTTTAAGGTTGCTGTGAGCTATGATGCCACAGCACTCCAGTGAGGGTGAAAAAGTGAGGCTCTATCTCCAATAAAAAAGTAAGAAAGAAAGTGTGGCATATACATACAGATGAAATGTTATTCAGCCTTAAGAAAAAGATCATTTTGACATATAGTACTGTAATAACAAACCTTAAAGATATGTTAAGTAAAATAAGACAGTCAAAAAGAAACAGACATTATATTATGATATTAATATAAAATATCTAATGCAGTCAAACTCATAGAACAGCAAGTAGAATGATGTTCTTCGGGAGCTAGAGAGAGATGGAAAGGATAATTTGTAATTTAATGGGCATTCACTTTTATAAGATGAAAATGATCTAGAAATCAGTTGAAAAACTATATACTTAAAAAAATTTTCAGATGGCAATTTTATGTTTTTCACTAGAACTGAAAATTCGACTACCTAAAATAGATAATTACAAAAGTTTTCAAAAATCACCTTCACTCCCTGCCACAGATCTCAGCAGCTCAGGCGGTGGGAGGAGTGGCAGCGGTCAGGCAGCCCAATTTCGTGAAGGTTCTTGGTACACCACAACCCTGCCCGACAGCCAGCTGCTGAAGAGGAAGGTCACCTCTGCCAAAGGTGCAGTGAAGGAAGAGCCCAAGAGTAGATCAGCATGGTGGTCAGCTAAATCTGCTCCAAGAAAGACCAGGTTTCGGTAGTTTGCTAATATCACATCCCTATACAGATTCTGCTGAGCAGTGCCCAGGTATTTCCACTCCTCTGGAGAGAATTCTGTGGCCACATCCCTGAATGCTGACAGCCCCATTTCCCAGCTTCTGTGTTGTCCTGACCTTCTGTTTACAGATTTTACAGTACCTGTAGGTCACAGGACAACAGAGGCTGTGGCAGAGACGCTTGGACCATCCAGAGCAAAGGAGAAAGAGCAGTGAATGTGGATTGAACTTGGTGGGCTGAAACAAGAGACAACAGCCTCCCTAAACATACCTTTATTTACCAACTAGCCATTAGAAAATCTTACAAAGAGGTGGCTAATGTATAGAGAATATAATGTATACAGAATATGTTGTGAAGTTTTGTAATGAATATTTTGTAAATAAAGGTACATTTAGCTACAATTTACCATTTTCTCCATGTATGGCGACTTTGGGACATTCTGTATATTGAGTAACCTGTTTGACTTATCATAAGACTTTGAATGCTTGGTTATAGAAACAATACATTGGTCCTTGGCTTACAAAAAGTGCTCTTGTAAGTGCCCTTGATGAGAACCATTGCTCCATACTGTGATAGGGTGGAGTTGTCAAAGGCGCAAGCTCTGGTATTAGAGAGGCTGGAATTTGAATGTCAGATCTGTCACTGTGTAATCAACCTGTGGTAAGACACTATCTTCCTAATTCAATCCAACAAACATTTGCAGGAGCTACTATTTTTTTCTTTTTTGAGATCAAGACTCACTCAGTAGCCCTGGAGTTGAGTGCATGGCCTCATAGCTCACAGCAACCTCCAACTCTTGGGCTCAAGTGATTCTCTTGCCTCAGCCTCCCAAGTAGCTGGGACTACAAGTCCTCACCACAACGCCTGGCTATTTTTAGAAATGGGGGTCTCGCTCTTGCTCAGGCTGGTCTTGAACTCCTGAGCTCAAGCAATCTGCCCATCTTGGCCGCCCAGAGTGCTGGGATTACCAGAACTATTTTATGTGCTTGGGAGTATAGTAGCGTACAAAACAGATGAAACTTCCTATGTTCACAAGGCTTACATTCTAAAAGGGCGAGTTGGATGAGAGTCAACATAACAAATAATAAATAGAATGTGTGATGTGTTAAAACATAGTCATGGACTACAGAAAACGTTGAGAAGGGTTCTGAAAAAGGGTGAAGATTGCTCTATTAGTAGGGTGACCAGGGTAGGCCTTGTCAAGAAAGTGACATCTGGCTCGGCGCCCATAGCACAGTGATTACTGCACCAGCCACATACACCGAGGGTGGCAGGTTTGAACCCGGCCCAGGCCAGCTAAACAACAATGACAACTACAACAAGAAATAGCCGGGCTTTGTGGCAGGTGCCTGTAGTCCCAGCTACTTGGGAGGGTGAGGCAGGAGAATCACTTAAGCCCAAGAGTTGGAGGTTGCCGTGAGCTGTGATGCCATGGCGCTCTACCGAGGGTAACATAATGAGACTCTGTCTCAAAAAAAAAAAAAAAAAGAAAGAAAGTGACATCTGAGCATAGGGAAAAGGAAACTTGCCACATGCATTGCTGGTGAGATCAAGGAACGGGGACAGAGCAGTGGAGGTGGTGAGGAATGGTTGAATTCTGGACATTTTTTTGAAGGTGGCTCCATCCTGATTTCATGATAGATTGGGGATGGTGAATGAAAAAAAGAAATGTATCGAGAGTGACACCGAGTTAATCCATGACCTGATCAACCAGAAATCAGAGGGACAGAGATACTACCTACACGTGAGGAAGGGTGTGGTCTGGTTCTCCTTCTTTCTTACCCTTTTAAAAAATCTTTTTTAAAATCGTAAATTGGCAAATTATAATTGTTATATTTTATGAGGTACAAAGTGATGTTGTGATATATGTGCATAATGCATTCCTACTTTTTCTTGTGGGGAAAGATCCAGAACAGTGTTTTAGACATATTGAGATGTTTATTTACAGGAAATTGAATACTCAAGTTCAAGGGAGAAGTTCGAGTTGGAGATATAAAATTGGGAGTCATAGGTACAGAGATGACTTCCAAAGTTATGACACTAGATGAGATCATCTGAAGAATAGAGCTAGCGAAGAGATCCAAGGACTGAGTCCTGAGGCCTCACAACATTCAAAATCAGAGAAGTGATGTAACCAGTGAAGGAGACTAAGGAGCCAAGTCACAGGAAAATCAAGAGAATGTGGTGTCCTGAAAACTAAGGGGAGAAAGAGTCTGAAGGAGGAAGGAACGATCCACTGTCTTAAATGCTGCTGGTGGGTCGAAGATTATGGCCATGGACTGACCTGCAGCCTGGGAGTGAGGAGGTTATTGGTGACTTAACTGGGGCAGTTTTATTGAATGGTAGAGGCAAGAGCCTAGTTGGAGTAGCTCTAAGAAAGAATTGGGCACAGGGAGCAGAGACAACACTTTAGTGATGTTCGCTGAGGGTGGGTTCTTCTTTCTTTCTTTCTTTTTTTCCTTAATCAGGCCCAGGCAAGGTTCGAACTCATTGCTTCTGGTCTGCATTGCCCCTGATCTGCAGGGTCAGCCCTTTACCGACTGAGCTACAGCACCTACATGTTTGCTGAGGATGGGAACAGAGAAACGAGGTAGGAACTGTCAGATGAAGCTTTAGTTTTCCCACCTGTAAAATGGGATTGACCATGAACGAACACTATTACCTAAGCTACAAGTTATGAAGACTGAGCAGACCTAAACAGAGTTTAGCTGTGAAACTAACTAACTAATTAACTAACTAACTAACTAACTAACTAACTAAATAAATAAATAAATAAATAAACCTATCTCTTAGGGTTATTGAAAGAATTAAAAGAGATTCAATAAAAAAGTTTTGGAGCACCATAACTGTACATGTAACAAGCCCCTCACATACTAGGCACTCAGTAATGGTACTTATTATTTTTATTATGGTCGTGCCAGAATCAAAAGCATACTCCTGCCCCTTTTAAAATCATACGGATTTTCATGTCTTATAAAAAAAGAGATGAGTCCCTGGGGGGGGGAGCAAAAAAAAAAAAAAAAAAAAACATAAAATCTCAGAACAAGTTCTGCTGTAGTGCACATCAAACTGCATCTCACAGGATGACCTCCAAAGAACGAATCTGCTGAGGTTTCATCGCATTTGTGTTCCCTAGGATGCAGTAATTATGTGTAACTACCAGAGGCCTCGGGGGGAAAATAAAGCTTCTTTCAAAAACACAATCTTCTCTCAAAATGGGACAAGCATCTCTCTCAGCAAGCATATCTCTTGAGTGTGGCAAGGCCATAAAGTTGCCCTCCTTTTTTCCTGTATATATACATTATCTTTTTTTTTTTCCTTCTCTCATCCCCTAATTGCCAAGTTAAATGTCAGGGAAGTAAACCAGCTTCTGAGAATTTTCTCCTGCCTAAACCAATGCTCCGAAAATCTTTTCAAGGTAGCAAACAAACAATATTACATAACGTACAAGTTATGAAGACTGAGCAGAACTAAAGAGAGTTACGTTGTGAAATAAAATAAAACTTGAAGCGAAGTTACCCTGACATGTATATATTGGTTTGCATAATTGTTAGGGTGCTGTATGTTAATTAGGCATGAATGGTAAGCAGTTGGCATGACAGATTCAAATTAGATATTCTTCTACACAGCCGAGCTAACTGCATCTTTCCTCTTTATTAATTCTCCAGGAACTAATATTTCTGTTATCGATAAGGATGTTTTCCAAAATACCACATTCGATTGTGTCTGTTTGCTTATTTGTTAATCCCTCCTATTTCAAGGGAAAAGATGTCCTTCCTTTGTAAGATGTATCCTTCCTCAGTTCCTCGGGGAGCCCCCTCCTTAATGTCCTTTCTTTCTCCCATCACCCAAATCTGTCCAAGCCTCTCACATAGCAAAAGTCCTTTACTAAAGCCTGTCTCCTCTTCAAGATACCACTTCATTCTTCTGGCTTCCATCACCAATCCTTCAGTTTTCTTGTTTGTTTGTTTGTTTTTTCATTTTGCAGCCATTCTTCCTTTCCCTTCATCACTGAAACTGCTCTGGCAAAGATCACCAAGGACCTCCTAACTGGCCAATCTGCTGCTTCTCAGCCCTTGTCCTCTGCAAGCTCTTGGAACATTCTAGACTCTTGATAAACTCTTCCATCCTGAAACGTCATTCCCTCCCTGTTTGATACCATTCTATTCTGGCTCCTGAGTCTTCTCTTCTCCTTGTCTGTGTGTTCTCCCTGGGAGACACAACTCACTTCTATGGCTTTCATTCATAACATGCTCCTAACTTCCACATCGATATGTCCAGCCCGAACCTCACCACTGAACTCCAGCCTTAGGGTACCAGCTTTTATCTGCACCTAAATTACTCACACACATCTCCAACTCAACATGTTCATACTTCATGCTCAAACTCATCTTCATCCCCTCAGCCCCAGATTACACCATTGCCCTAACTAGAAATCTGGGAGTCATTTCTAATTCTCCCCAATCTCTGGACACTCATATTCAATTTGTGCCTCAGTTCTGAAATGCTTCTGGAATCCTTCCTCTCTCTTCTCTTCCTCCCTATGTACCATGGGCTTGGTCCAGGGCTTCTGCTTCTTTTACATGAAGTCTCTCCTCTCCGTCCCAGCCTCCCCCTTCCCCCAGCTCTACTGACTTCAACCACCACTGAGCTCCTTGACCTCCCCTGAATGCCCATACCCTTTTTACACTAAGGAGTAGAGTCTAGTTTACATTTCCAAAATGTATTTCTTATGTTATAGAAAATGTCATGTGCATTCAACAGGCTCCAAGCCAATTATGTGACTTAACTGAATATTCAGTGCATGGAAGTTCTGGGGCTAATGGGTTACAATGTGCTTTGTTGCACTAACAGGGCCCAGAGAGCCCCCATTTGGCGACTGGCTTGCCAGCCTGTGATCTTCTCCTTCTGTCCCTCTCCGGAAGTATTATGCACATTATAAGAGAGAGACTAATGACTGAATATCATTCAGGGAACTCCTGCCTTGTTCTGTGCAATGGAGATTTATAAAAGGAAAATGTCTGTTCTCTTACCCAAAGGAAAATGGAACCCTACAGTGAGCTAGAAAAAGCAGGCCTAATTCCTGACCACGGCCTTTCCCAGTGCACTCCACTCAGCTCCTTTGGAGAGACTGAATCTGATTGTGGGGCATGCTCTGCACATTCTGAAGGGTTATTTTAGATTTAGCAAAGTTGTGTTTTTAAAATGTCCCTGTCTCATTCTTACATAGTTCTTTCAGATAAGAAATCCTAGCCTAGTATAGCATTTCTTAAATCCTTCCCTCGTATCTCCAGCTCTAGCCCAGGTAGAGAGCTTAACTGCATCATTCTTGGGAGGTTATAAGATCTTTCCATCTCCCACGTTAGTCTACCTGACTCATTTTTTTTTCAGTTAGTCAGTCAGGTAACACTTCTGCACGGGCCACTGTGGTGCGAGGCCCTGAGACAGGGAAGGGGAGGGAAATAGAAACTGACTCGGACTCTCCCTCCTGCCCCCTGCACAGTTTACAACTCAGTGAGCGAGATAGACACTTCTACCCGAAGACCTGCCCTTCTCCGCGTCTGTGAGTGAGCAAGTCCTCATCTTTCAACACTTAGCCCAGATATCACGGGCAGAGTTGTCTGCTGCCTCCACGCTCCCCTGGTGCTATGTGTCCACCTTCACTGGGACACTGGCTGCATTGCATCAAGTATTCTCCCGTGTCTCTAGAGGATGACCTCCTTGAGAACAGGGGCACAACATGCTGCGCTTTAGACGTGTAGGGTTGAGTGCACCCGAGATAGTTCAAACGATGTCTGTCAAATCTAGCAACACACGACGAGTATGAGGTTATCCGAAAGTGACTTTCAAGCAGCCTGCGATGGAGGGCAGGAGCTCGTCTTTATTCTGAGAGCCCGTCATCTCCAGCCCAGACAAACCTGCTTGCCATTTCATGGGTAACCAACTACCCAGAGACCCTGTTCTTGGCTTCCTTCCCTTTTAGAACCCAGGGGCTTCTCAAATCACACGAGGACTGTATTAAAATGCAGATTCTGGGTCAGTAGGTTTGGAAGTGGGGCCTGGGACTCAGCATCTCTAACCAGGTCCCACATAAAAACTGATGCTGCTGGTCCAAGAACCACATTCTAGCAGCAAAGACTCCTCCAGCCCGCGTTCCCTATTCTCAGGTCTTCTAGTCACTCAGGTCAAGACCACCGTGTACAGTTGTCTAGAAATGCCTGATGCCAAGGCACCTAGCCAAGGCAAAGAGTGCTCGTTGACATCTCAGCTGCGCTTCCCCAACCCTATACCCTAGTACTGGACACATCCGATGGGTGGAAATGGTCCGTTTCTGCCCTGTTTCCACTTACCCCAAGGTTCAGTAAACTACACGCAGACTCAGGCCTGCATCCCTTAGCTTAGTGGTTCTCCACCTTCCTAATGCCGTGGCCCTTTAATATTATTCCTGTGGGTCGCGACCCACAGGTTGAGAACCGCTGCCTTAGAAGGAAGCATCTTTTTTCTAATTCACACAAAAGTGCCACGAAGTCCAGCAAACTCGGCCATGGGTGACAACTCAGCCCACCTCACCGTTTATCCTTTGTCCCTCTCTGACTGATCCCTCAGGTTGAGGTTCTGTGTGTGATCTGACTCAGCTCTGTGGCTTTTACATGTGTCCCTGCATTTGCTGACATGCGAGCAGTGACAGGATGTAAAAGAACACTACATTCTTCACCAAAAGCCTTGGGCTCTAGTCCTGACTTCTTTTTGTCACTAACTTCATGACTTCAGGCAAGGCACACAAACCCTCTGAGCCTTGCTTTCCTCATTTATCAAATGAGGTTTGAAAGATCTACTTTCCGGCTCGGCGACTGTGGCTCAACAGGCTAGGGCGCCAGCCACGTACACCCAAGCTGGCGGGTTCAAATCCAGCCCGGGCCCGCCAAACAACAATGGTGGCTGCAACCAAAAAATGGCTGGGTGTTGTGGCGGGCGCCTGTAGTCCCAGCTACTTGGGAGGCGGAGGCAAGAGACTCACTTGAGCCCAGGAATTGGAGGTTGCTGTGAGCTGTGATGTCACAGCACTCTATTCAGGGTGACAGCTTGAGGCTTTGTCTCAAAAAAAATAAAAATAAAAAGATCTACTTTCCTAGCTTCTCTGGGTTATTGTAAGGATCAAAAGTGATAAACTAGGGGAAAGCCCTCTGTAAATTGTAAGGTTCTGCACAAATTTTAAGGGTTATTACGAAGGGATTAGGTTGCATATCTTTAAATCCCTTTGTAATTCTCTCTAGCTTGGAAGCACAGTTCCCTGCACACGGTGGCTTGAGAGCCTACTACTGGTTGACTGCCTGCTGAATTCCTTCTCACAAAGCCCAGCTTACCTTGGTGAATAGCCCTGTGAACTAACTTTTGTGGGAACTGTAAGCCAAGTCCATCAGCTTGCATAGTCAGCAAGAAGGTAACACCTATACGCAATCACAACAGTTTAACAGGAATTAGGCACTACATAAACACCAAAGTAAAGACTCCAAATTCCAAATGGATGGTTTCAAGAGTAGTCTTTCCCTGGTAATTTTTTTCAGATTTGGAAGTTTGACTCACCTGTTTATATGCTAAAAAGAACCCCCTTATTTTGATTTCTGAATACTTTCTCTCCTAGTAGTCAAACTTATTATGGAATAAAACATTTTGATAATTGCTTTTTAATATGATGAGAGGTTGGAACCTTTCCCAATGACAAGGAAATGAGGGAATATAATGGAATGATGTCTTGTAATTTTTATAAGTTCCAAATAGCAAATGAGAGAGTCATTCATTTATTCACTGAAGTTTCCTTCCAGAATCACAGAATTACTCCTACACAGCAATTAGAAGAGGAAGATGAATGTTTAAGCGTTAGCTGTAACTTGTCTTTCTGGGGAAGAGGGGACTAGATTTAAGCTGTTGGCAATGGGAAAAGATAATTAACAAATACAAAATTTTAGGTATTACTTTTCTATATTCTGAAAAGCTTTTCTAAATTGAGAAATTAAATGAACCATCACTGTATTTTCAAGGGTTTTCTTTAAAAAAGGAAGCCAAGGTAAATAATCAAAATGTTTATGTTTCAAGTGTGAATCTTTGCTTTAAAAGATATGATTCATTTGGGAGAGGTGGTTTCTATTTATCACTTTTCAAAGTCCATGGCTGGGTAGCTAAGTGGGTAGGGGCCACATGTTCAGTCCCTTGTAGGCCTCACAGCTTCTATCCATCCCAAGGTCACAGCCAACCCTGCCAGCGTGTGCCATGGCTCACAAAGGGCACTGGCCAGGACAGTGGGGAGAGCTTAAAGCAGAAGCAATCCTCACTTTTGGAGAAATCACTCAGAGTTGATGACTTACTCTCAGTACCACGTTTTCTTTACACAAGGAGAGATTTGTAGCCCATCATGAGTTACTTTCTTGATTGCCAGAAAGGCAGAACCAATTTGAAGCACTCAGTTGCAGTGACTTCTTTATCTTCAATGCCTAGTCCCATTCGTGTTCCTCCTTTTCTGATGGAGTTGCTGATTTTTCTTTTTTATCTTTCCTTTAACTCTTCTGGCTACGTGGTATATTCTCTCTCATCTCGATTTCTCTCTCTCTCTCTCTCTCTGTCTCTTCCTCTCATACAGTAAGCTCCTTCAAATCCTCTTTAAAAGTCGGTGGCTGTTAGATTTAAGGACAGCTGACTCACTTAATAGAATATCTCAGTGGGCAAAGGTTACTTCATCTTTTTCCTTGAAACTTTATTTCTTTTTGACACTTCCCTTCTTTGTCTCTACTTGACATTTTTTTTCTCACCTATGTTCTTTACCAGTTAGCTCTGAGAAAGGAATAACAAGAAATTAATGAAAAAGAACAACATGTCCGTCAGGATCCTGTGCTTCTGAGCTTTTCTAAGACCATCTTCGTTTTGCTGAGCATTGTGTGCTTCCACCAAGGGTGAAAAAAACAGAAAATGAGCTTTTGGACGTCTGATTTTTTTCTTACTCCTCTAAACCAAGAGATTAGCTGTTGCCACAAAATTGCTCACTTGCTGTCCTCTTCAGAGACCACTCTAATCCGAATATACGTTATTTTCATGTCATGCCCCTTTTTTTTTCTGGAAAAAGATGGTGTGTGAATAAAATAGGGTTTTTTTTTTTGTGGCGTTTTTGTGGCCTTGTCTCCTATCTTAATGTTTTACATGCCATGGTTTATCGCCATTATTCACTCATGAACTCATCATTAAATGATCATTCATTCATTCAACATTATTCAAGAGACTTACTTTACGCTGGGCACCTTGCCAGACCTTAAGGACACCTGTCTTCAAGGAACTGGGTATCAGGGAGAAAACAAACTTCCCTCAAGGAGCTTATGTGTCAGTAAGAGACACAGACTCATACAAAAATCATTACGATATAACACGTAACTTATGTGCTATAAAGGATACAAGTAAAGTTTATGATAACACGCAGCATGCAGTGACTAATTTTAAGTTGGGAAGGATGATGAAGGCTTCACAGAAGAGGTAGTTTTAAGTTGATCCTTGAGAGATGGTTGATTTTTGAAGTCCCACGGTGATGGGGGAAGGCATGCCAGGCTGAAGGGACAGCATAAGGAAAACCTTAGAGGGCTGGAAGCTGTGCTCATGTGATGACATGAGGGGAAGATGGTGAGAGAGGAGGCAGGAAAGGACATCGGAGCACTCAGAAGTCCAAGGTAAGGATGACCTTCTCATTTGGCTTTCAAACTTCTTGCCATTCTGTTCTACTTGCTGTCTCCCATTTTCTGCCCCACTGCTATTGGTGGGGCATGGTGACTGAACAGGTTTCCTTGTTCAGATTCCCACGTTCCCTGGCTAGATTCTCAGTACTCAGTACATTGGCCTCTTTCTGCTTCTGGTTGCCTTGGGTCATTCTCCACCTTAGCCTCCAGCCCTTGGGATCCAAAGCCAACACCTTTGGCCTGTATCTTGGTTAATTCTCTCCTCTCATTCCCAGCTTCTCTGCATTCCTAGCAGTGTTCTCTCTGCTAGTAGCATGGCGCTGTGGGACTCTGACCAGCGCAGGCTGCCTTTCTGTCCTTAGAGACTGGGTAGGTTCTTGCACCAAAGATCACCCCAAGAGGCAGAATAAACATGGAATTAATATGATATATTATAAAACTCGGTTTTGAAACCTCAAGATTCTAATCATAGGGACAAATATCACAATAGCATGGCCTCAGTTGCTTCTTGGAAAATGAAATGGGAAAACATGAATGATCGAGGGGCAAGAAAGATGGGTTGACTTTCATTTGAAATGTAACTCTTTTTCCTGAGCTCTTTAGTTATACACACGTATGGAGGCATTTAAAGTCATGAGACTGATATCTTTAGGCGTTTCAGTGTAATAGTTTATATTTTATCCACTGTTCTTTTTATTTTATTGTTTGGGATTCATTGAGGGTACAAAGAATCAGGTTACACTGATTGCATTTGTTAGAGAAAGTCCCTCTTATAATTGTGTCCTGACCCCAAGAGGTGTGCCATACACGCCCGCGGTCCCCATCCCCCTCCCTTCTCCCCTCTCCCTACTTGCTCATTCTCTTACCCCCCCTTATATGAGCTCATCTACTGCCTTCATATTCGAATTGAGTACATTGGATTCTTGCTTCTCCATTCTTGTGATGCTTTACTAAGAAGAATGTGTTCCACCTCCATCCAGGTTAACACAAAAGATATAAAGTCTCCATCTTTTTTTTCTTTTTTAAATTTCAGAATAATATGAGGGTACAAATGATCAGGTTAACATTGTTTGCAGTTGTTAGGGAAAGTTAAAGCTGCAGCTGAGCCCTTCACCCACGGGGTGTGCTGCGTGTCCTCACATTGTGTACATTAGGTGAGAGCTTACCAATCCCCATTCCTCCTCCTCTGTCCTCTTTCCCTCCTCCCCCGCATCCCCACTTGAATTTGATTTCGTTTTTCTATCTCGTAGGGGTGTAGTAGTTTATCTATTGGTTTCATATTAGTATTACATACATTGGATAGTTGCTTTTCCATTCTTGTGATACTTTACTAAAAAGAATGCTTGCTCTTCAACTCCATCCAAGTAAACACAAAAGATGGAACAACTACATCAACAAGAAAAGAGCAAGCAATCCCATTTATAAGTGGGCAAAGGATAGGAAGAGAACCTTCCCTGAAGAAGACAGACAAATGGCTAACAAACACATGAAAAAATGCTCATCGTCCCTAATCATCAGAGAAATGCAAATCAAAACCACCCTGAGATATCACCTATCCCCAGTGAGATAAGCCCACATCACAAAGTCCCCAAACACCAGATTCTGGCATAGATGTGGAGAAAAGGGGGCATTTTACCACTGCTGGTGGCATTGCAAACTAATGCAGCCCTATGGAAAGAAGTATGGAAAATCCTCAAAGGGCTAAAAGTAAACCACAATCCCATTACTAGGTATCTACCCAGAGGAAAAGAGTAATTCTACCATAAGGACATTTGCACTAGAATGTTCATCACAGCTCAATTCACAATTGCAAGATGTGGAATCAACCCAAGTACCCATCAACTCATGAATGGATTAATAAACTGTGGTATATGTATACCACGGAATACTATTCAGCCACTGTTATTTTTCTCTTCCTTTGTTCTAGGTTAATATAGTTAACATAGTGTGTGTTTGGGTGAGTAAAACAGATCTGGATTTGAATTCAGTCTCTGCCATGTATTAGTCATGTGCCCTCGAGCAAGTCACACAATTTCTTGAAGCCTTCATTTCTTCTTCTGTAATATGGAAACAATATGTAGTACCCATGTTACAGGGCTATTATGAGGATTGAATAAGGTAATGCATATGAAGCATTCAGCACAGTACCTGACACACAGAATTACATAAGTATTTATTATTGTTCTTGTTATCACTCTCATTGTCACTTCATTATGCCCCCTCTGATATCTTCATACCTAATTCTATTCTTAAGATATTGTCTCTTCAATATCCCCAAAGTGACCAATATTAAGGAGGCTGAAAGATTAAGAAATTTGCAGACTGAAGTAAGTACATGTACAATAGTCATTGGTCACCTCTTCTTAGGAGTTCAGTACTGTAACTGACATCAGTGAGAGAATAGCCATTGGTCATCAAATCTCCATTCATTTCTCTGATATTATCCCCAAGAGATCATCCAGGATTGATGGATACCCACAGATATCAAATAATATGTCCTTAAACTTTCCCCTATCCCCTATATAATTAAAAAAGCTCAGGAAAAATATGTTCCAGAATTAAACAGGAAATACCTGTTTCATTGACCAGAGTTACTTATATAATCTTGTAAATCCCCATAGTTTCAAGTGAGTTGTCATTATACCCTGAGATTCTTACCCCCCAAAAGGTTGGTATCCTAAATATTAAGTTCTTATCCGAGATCATTGGAATTGACTCATGTCAGACAAGATTGTTGCTTTGTCCTGGGAAAGAATATTTGACCCAGATAATTGGCCTTTTCATAGAACCCTCCCATATTCAAACGTATCCTATCCATGTTTTTTTTTTTTTTTTTTTTTTGAGATAAAGTCTCAGTATGTCGCCCTTGGTAGAGTGTCATGGCATCACAGCTCACAGCACCCTGAAACTCTTGGGCTTAAGCAATTCTCTTGCCTCAGCCTTCCAAGTAACTGGGACTACAGGCATCTGTCACAACACCCGGCTATTTTTTGGTTGTAGTTGTCATTGTTGCTTGGCAGGCCCGGGCTGGATTCAAACCCACCAGCTCTGGTGTATGTGGGTAGTGCTCTAGCCACTGAGCTACAAGCCACTGTTAATGGAGCAAGGTAAAGGGCCACACTTACTTAGTATGATTAGTTATGTCTGGGTTACTTAGAAAGTCTTGTAAACTAATGGAGCAAATGTACTGACCCATAACCATTTCTCCCAACTGACTCTCCCTTTTTGTTTCCCCACTAAAGCAATTGTCCTCCTCTTCTATTTAATAGTAACACCAAGCAAGTAGTGAGAAGTGTTTTTGCAAAACAGTGTCAGACACAGATTCTACCCCTCCATGTTAATGTTAAAAGCATCCAATAAAGACTATGATGAGTTGAATCATACCCCATGTTGTTCTAGCCTTAGCAGCATGAATGGACTCATTGCCAATAATAAACTACATCTATCTAGCTCCCATAGACTCTGGGACTCCTTAAGGGATGACTACATATACTTGCAAATAATTCCATTTCCTCTGGGCATCTGCTGTGTATGTCTGTATCTGTTGAGCACCTAATAGTCGTGGCTACCTCCCACTGCATCTGGAGTACTGATGTTACACAGGACTCTGCTCCCCAGGAGGAAATGAGATCTTGTTCCTCTTTTTGTTTTGTTGTTACAACATATTAGAGGGGAATTGAAGCAGAGTTGTTGAGTCTCAATACCTCCTGGAGGTTTTTGTTGACATATAGATAGTTTTTAAAGCCAGGAAACCAGGTAATATCATCTCGTAAGAGAGTATAGACAAAAGAAAGAGGAACTAGATCCAGACTCTAAGGAACGGCAATATTTAGTGGTCAGGTAGAATAGAAGTCTAAAAAGGACCCTGAAAAGGAATGACCAGTGAGGTAGGAGGAAAACCAGAAAGTATGATGTCATAAATGCCAAGAGTGGAGAGAGTTTCAAGAAGTGAGTAGTCAGTGGTCTCTAACGCTACTGATAACTCGAGCAATTTGTGGACCCTGAAGTGTCCCATGCATTTGGCAAAACGAAGATTGCTGGTGAAATTATTCAGAACTGCCTCAGTGCAGTGATGGGTAAAGAAGCCAGATCTGAGATAGCTGAGGAATGGATAGTAGGCGAAGAAGTGGAGATAACACAACATTTGAAGACATCTATAGAAGAGTTTTGCTTTGAAGGGGAGCAGAGAAATCTTGGAGGGAATGTGGGATTATAGGATTTTCTAAAAGACAGAAGATAATAAAGTATGTTCAAATGCTGATGGAAATATTCTAGTAGAGATGGAATGATTGAAGTTGTAGGAAAGAAGAGGATAAGTAAAGAAAACAAAGCCTTGAATGAATGAGAAGGGTTGAAATACAGGTCACAAGTGGCAAGTTTCATTTTTGTTAGGAAGAGGGTGGTATCTTTCATTGAATCAAGATAAGAGGGGTGCTAAGACAGAACCATGGATTTGATGATGAGAAGATTAATGTATTCAATGAACGCATACCAGACACTATTTTAGTCTATATCTGAGGATACTGTGAAATATACAAATCCCTGTTCTCATGTCATGGAGTTTTCATTCTAAGGGAGAAGACATAAAATGAAAAATTTAAAGCATGTAATATACAATATTAATAGAATTGCAGAGAGAGGTAAGTGCTATGAAGAAACATAAGATAGGCTAAGGGGTTAATGGGAGACCATGTGTGTGGGGAATTGAAGTGGTTATTTTTTAAAGAGTCATCAAAGAAGGCCTCTCTGAGGAGCAGAGACCTAAAATAACACAAGGGAAGAATACATCTGGGAGAGGGAACAGTGGAGAAAAAACCCAGGGGAAGGAACACATGAGAAGCCCTTGTGGAAGAAGGCAAGTGTGACTGGAACCCAGGGAAGAAGAGTTGAAGTCAGGGTTGGAGAAGTGGGCATGGGAAGTTTATGAACAGCCTTGTAGGCCATAGAAAAGCCTTTAGGTTACATTCCAGGAGTAACAGAAAGCACTGGAGGCTTTTAAGCAGAGGAGTGACATGACCTGACTCACTCCTTAAAATAATCACTCTGGATACATATAGGGAATAGACTGTAGAACAAGAGAAGCAGCAGGGAAGCACTCAAAGTTTAGAAAAAATGCTAAGTGAGACCAGTTAACATAGCTATGTGCTTTCTTCCAAACTGATTTAGCTGTTCAGGAGCTGGCAAAGAGTAGGTAAAAATTTGGGTTTAACCACCACTGAAGTTTTGACAAGCAAGTCTGATGGAGGGAGAGAAGGATCAGGCATCTGAAGATGTATGCAAGGGAGTAATCCTAGTATTGGATTATGGAGTCTAAGCTTGGTAAGGAAGGAAGTGAAGACATGAGGGTTGCAATTGGTCAGTAAAAAAGTAGTAGGTTTAATGCCTTGGAGGTCCAGGCAAGAGTCAAAGAATGGTTGGAGCGGGGAGAATGTGAGCTGGAAAGGTTGGAGGTGGTAGTTAGCAACATGCTTGAAGTAAAAATTTTGCATTTTTTGTGATGACAAGATCTAAGTTATGACTATGGGAATAAGAAGCTCAAATGGGGCAAAGGAGAAAAGAGATGAAGGAAAAGGAAGGGCATCATGGATCTGCATGGCCAGGGTGTTGGATGGATTCTATACTTAGATGTTGAGAACATCAGTGATATCCAGCAGTTAAGGCTGAGTAGGTGGTAAGCCAAGAACTGAGATCTTCAGTAAACTACTAGGAATGATGTGGGGAGGGGGATAGATAATGGCAGTAAAGAGGGGATTTCCAGTGTAATGGCTTCTATTATCTCAATGAAATATAAAGTGAGGTTACCAGCTGAAATGAGGAGTGTATAAGGTTTAATTTTCTTTAATTCTTTTTTATACATATATTGAACCTTTTATTTAGTGGCCCTCTTGCCTTTTGACTCATGCCTTTTTATTAGTACCCTCTAAACTTGTTACAAAAGAGTAAGTCTTCCCTTCTATAGAACACATGTTGAACCTTGGAAGACCCATTTCTTTGGAAAAATTGTCTTTCTGGGAAAATATAGGGTTTCTTTTATTTCTTTTATTTTTTTTTTAATTTTTATTAAATCATAATTGTGTACATTGGTGCAATCATGGGGCACAATGTGCTGACTTTATATACAATCTGAAATATTTTCATTGAACTATTTAACATAGCCTACATGGCCTTTTAATCACTATAT